>CM059200.1:27329253-27635427 GCA_030323885.1 Branchipolynoe longqiensis
GTATGTAAGGGAATGGTTGAGTTCAAAATGAAAGCACGCCGGTACCTAGTAAGTTTAATAATCAGAAATCCTAAAAATAAATCAATCTCGTCTATAGAATAAGTACCATCCGAGTTCTTCTCCACCAAATACAGCCAAGGCTCAGCAATGAATGGTTACTGTTATGTGGATTTTTGAAACCATAATTTACTACAATATAAGAGCAAACTTTAAGACACAGAAATAGCATTTTATAGCACTAGCAATAACATTTCCCCTTGAACACAACAAAAATATTGAATCACAGTAGAACTTTTTGCTGAACGTGGAATTTAATTACTCTCTCATGATGAATTTGTGTTCATAGATAAGTTACAGTGCTTTGTTTACATTATAATTCACACTCGTCATTGTCCGACATCCGTGAACCTTAATAATAATTATTTATAGGTAGTTATTAAACGGAGACTTGAAAATGTTTAATCATTTTGAAAACCACTAATTGCTGCTCTCTCACAAATGCTGGAGTGGGCTCTACCAGAGTAAGCAGAAAAGCACCAATTCCTGAAGCTACTATTGATGCAAACTGTCCCCACTAATCTAAATTAGTTCAAAATCACCACCCGCCATTGTTGTCTTTTCCTGAAATTCAAATGAAAATAGTCTTGAATTCTTATTAAAAAAATGCCTTGAAAAACCTTGAAATAGTCTTGAATTCCATATGTACACACATGTACGGACCATGACATCGTGAGTTTAACCTTATGTAGATTGCGCACATATTTGATAAGGACTACAGGTTTTTTGTTGTTATGTAGCAAGACTCAAAAGTAAAACCCACCGCCATTTATAACCAGACATTTGAATGCCCTTCTTCTTGTCAACGAAATTGCACAAGGAATAAGCAGGGTCCGGGTGCATATGGCCAAACTATTATCGATCGTACCCATTAATGTTAAGGAAATGCAACTATTACTTGTATTAGTACGTTCAATTTCCTACAGTTTTCTTCAAGTGCTATGTGGTGTAAAGTGAAATTGTAACGTTCCCTAAACCTCTTAAATAGTCTACGTATTTAGTTCAGGCTTAAAAGAATATTTAATATTCCTAGCCTTGTTCCATAAGCTATATATTTGTTTTCTTTAAGGGATAGTTTTTGTTTTAAGACCCATAGATAAATGAAATTTAGAATGGCTTATATAGAAATTTACTATAAGTTAGGCCATGTGTGATTCTGAACGGTCACTAGGCACTAGGGGTCACTCTCCTGAAAACTGGCCAGAAGTGTCACATGGAGAGTTAAAATCTAATATTTGAATTTTTTACATTTTTTGGTTGCAAATGAAAGCTGGAAATCCCCCCTTTACATCTATGTAAAATATAAATTGATGAGATAAAAAATAAAGGTGTAGTCCATGATTTAGCTATGACTTATGCCAGTATAACATGTGTGTCACATGTGTAACACATGTTTAGGACACCACATAGTCTGCTTAATAAACATCTAATCAGAATTAAATAATATCATACTCAGAAGCATATTAATGGCATAATATACAGAAATATGTAGTGCTTATATTGATAAAAAGAAAAGTAATTCCCAGCCATGCTTTATTCACTGAATAATTAGTGTGCAATATTTGTGTGGCACCACTGGTTACACGTGTGATGGAGATTTGTAATGTTATTTCTGAAGACATCAAATTTTTGTGTGTTAAATTTAAGCATGCATACATGTTAATAAATACTTCCTTTATGATTTAGGAACTGTTTTGTTTGATATATCAATGCAATACAAGATGTTAATAAGGATTCAACCACGTCCCATATGTCATGTTACAAATGGCTGACTGTAAAATGTTTTTTTTAATACAAAAACACTTCATAACTAAAAGGACCAAAGTTGCACACAGTTTATTTTATTTCCCTTATTTCTTTCATCAAATCTGAACATGAATATGAAAAGTATAAGGAACAAAATAAGTAGGAAGTTTTTTTATTGATGTTTTAAAATCCCATCCCATGCTGGAGAGTGACCCCTAGACATTAGTAAGACATTTGGAAAGAAATGAATAGTGGGCTCAGTGTCGAGATAATGTAACTGACTGGGATATCGTATCATGGTGCTGGTTGCATGTTATCCCGGTAGGGCTACTTGTAATGTTATCAGAAATCACAAAATCGATACCATTCAATAGGTAGATCGAGCCTTTTATGACGATTAGTTGACTCAGGTCTTGGGATAAAAATAAAACACACAAAACAAAAACAGGCTGAGGGCATAATAACCTGAATAGTTCATTCTAATCAGTCGAAGAGGAAGAATGGAATCTGCAAAAGACATTAGGAGAAGATACACAAGATTAAGAGGGATATTCATAATAATAGTTTGAAACTATTTTTCAAGAATCAGTACATTTCATTCAGATATTAACTATTGTAATCTGGTTGGAATTTGTCTTTCATGTGTGGTACCTACGGATCATGCAAACTATTCACGTACCGAATATATTTGAAATACCCAGTTTTATATTTGAAAATGTTCCTTCTGAATTTTAAAATTGTAAATTAATTATTAACATTAGGGCTAAACTCGAATTATTCACTTTCATTGTGTCTTATGTTTGCTGTTCTCTGATGTATTATAATAAACACAACATTTAATCACATATTATTTCATGAATACCTTCTAGTTCTACTACATGACGGTACTAACAAAACTCCCAAAGAAATTGTCATACAACTAATGACTTTACAGACTCAATTGTCTATCTAAAACACTAGAATGATGTACTAAGTTCTTATCTTGTGTAACAGCTCCAGATTAAAGGCCTCGACCAAACTGTAGTAATCTCACATTGCTATAAATGCCTATTCCATTATACCCTTCCTCTTTGCTCCTTATATTTATAATAGCTAAATTTGTCTGCTTCAAATATATCTACATGGTCTTATTGCGGATCCTTTTCTATCCATTAGATGGCGCTGTTATGGCTTAAGGTCATTTATCAGCTTTGAGGAATATAGCTGGTACATTGTTTATGTCTATTTATTGACTTTAGCATAACTTTATTAATCAACGAATACTGATAATCTCGCTTTCCTGCAGCGTGAGCAGAATTAAGCTTGGACAATAAGGTACGTTTTCGGCTTCACTGTAATCACAATATGTGCCTCCCGTATTGTGATCACGGGACACAGCAATAGGTCGACCAATCACATTAGAATAGTGCACTGCACTCAGTTAGAAAGCTAGATTCAAATTTCTTATTTGAAATGCTTCGGCACTTTGTAATATATGGTGTTTATTTGTAATGTATGGTGGTAATTTGTGTATGTGTTTATGTATGTAACATGTAATATGTATCCATGTATATATATATATATGCATGCATATATATATATGTATACATGTATGTATGCATGTATGTATCCTTGGCGGATGTCTGACTACGTAGAGCGACTTCCCGTGCGGGAGGTCGTGGGATCAATCCCCGGCTGAGTAAAGCCAAAAACTTAGAAAAATCGGGGCGTCGCTATCTTGCCTGGCACTGAACATCAGTAGGATAGGGATAGAACTGTTTGGCCCTATATCAGGATGATGTGACTGAATCGTATATCAGGTCATGGTGCCAGTGGTGTGGTATCTCACTGGGACAGTACTATAAAGCTGCCATCAGTGCGCACTGTCGCAAGCCACTACCCGTTCTGATATAATTATAAATGTTACAAGGACCTGAAGCCCCAATAAACCAAACCCTGTTCAGTAATACCTGTCTCTTCCATGGACAATGCTGCATCCAGAACAATATTGTCATGACATAGCAGGTGTCTTGTCCTCAGAGGGACTGTTAGTCAAATGAGTTGCATTTCCAGCAAGACTGATAAAAAAAGACTAATCTCATGGTTAATCCGATCCCAAGATGGTGATTGAAAGGCTGTATGAGTCATTTGCTGAGGGGTACTGGGCGCCGTGGCCTATTCGGTAGACTGTGGGTATCGCGTGCAGAAGGTCGGGAGTTCCGTTCCCGGTTGAATCAAACCAATGACTTTTAAATTGATACTTGTCACTTCCTAGACTGGTGCTCTGCATTAATAAGATAGGGCAAGGACTGGTTAGCTCAGTGTCAGGATAATGCGACTGAGTGGGACATTGGGTCATGGTGTCTGCGGCCTGATTTCCCAGTGGGGCAGCACTATAAAGTCACCATGAGCGCGCACTGTCACAAGTCTGTACCCGTCCTAATAGACCCCTTTCAATGTTTATCAACATTGTGTATGCGCGCGTAGCTTGGCTGCAGAACGAAGGCACACTGCCATTGAGTTTGCAGGTACGCGCAGTGCAAAACGTTTATACATTAGGTTGATCGTTATAATGTACCTTACTTTAGCTTGGAGTGACTTTTATTTTAGGTGGGTCACTTTTTAGATAATTGAAGTGCAATCATGCTAAATTAATTTTGGCAAGCTTTCTAAAACTCTGACACCATAGCCTTCTGCAGTAATATATTCTATTCAATTGCCTCACTATTCCCATCACTGTGGCGACAAATGTATAATAAAGTGTACCAGTATCAAAGGTAGATATATAGAATCCAATTTAGATAATTATTTTGGTTTAACATTTTTTATGTTGTCATCGGACTATGCAGCTTTAATAACAGTCAACCATATTGCAGTTGCTACATTGAAAAATTGTTTGCACATGGCAGAGGTTGGCCGATCACAATTGATCACAAGCTGGTATGCACAATCACGTGCTGTGCCTTTTTCAGTCGGCCTTGCTTTATGTCTAACCATGGATAGAGATAAATGTATGCATGCAAACCAGGATTGTTGAATAACGGATCCCTATCTCCGTACAGATAGCTCCAAAGATATGTAGGAATATCCATCGATGTTTGCCTAGATTTTAAGTTATGTAGCTTAGTTGATGTTTGTATAGAGAACATGTGAGCAGCTTTAATAGAACATGCACATTATTGAAACTGTGTTAAATTTATGCACAGAATTCATTAACAGTTTATACTATAATGTTAAACAGCCAGGAAAATAGACTTGCCAAGTAAATAGGTGGATTTCTTGATGAACAGTTGCAAATTCAGCGTGACGGATCATTACTACGCAGTATCGGGGTCAGGGGTCGTTGCGCATGATCAGGCCGAAACCCGACCATGTGACATGGAACACGCAACTTCCGAGTTGACTAGTTAGCTGCTGGTTCCCGCGTCACAACCACTAGTTTCTGGTGCTGTCCTCAGGAGATGTGTGTGTCTGTGTGAGTGTGTGTGTGTGTGTGTGTGTGTGTGTGTGTGTGTGTGTGTGTGTGTGTGTGTGTGTGTGTGAGAGGGTGATGTGTGTGAGGGGGCGGGCGGGTTGCACTGTCTACAGAGTGATGTACATGGACTTCTAAATATAGAATTAATAGTAAAATCTCACCCTAGATTCACAAAATGTCTTCACTGGTTCATATAATTACTGTCAATTGTTAGTCTAGTTGGCCAGCCACCAATCCAACTTAATACTACACTAGAGGTAGAACTGGCAGCAATAGTTCCACTCACTAAGAATATCATAGTGCATCGTGTGTAGGGTGGTGTTTGCTTGGATATCCCATTGTCTATTTTACCGCCAAACCACAATTGCAGAAACTATTTTTTTTAATACACATTTTGTTCAGCAGATTATAGACCTTTCAGGGCCTAAATAAAAACAATGAGAGAAATGAAAGCGATATTATTTATGAACTTTGGATAAACTGTATAACAGTGGAAAGGGTTGCTACCCACATGGACACGCAGTTTGTTTGAACTGTCACAGAGCCTGGTGGACAGCAGAAATAAGTGAGTGGTGATACAGTGACCAGCAGGTGGCGTGGTGTCCGTGAACTACCCGACTGAGCCAACGTAGAGTTGGCACTCAATACTTCCTATAAGTCAAATTATTAGATATCAAGGGCTTGGCTTGGCATTTTCAGGGTGTTTTTTTTGTGGGCATTTTTTCAGGTGTCACGCAGATGAAATAAAACACCATTGGAATAAAACCCAATTGAATAAAACGTTATAAAACATATATTTAAAATTTTTAAAATTCTAATCTTAGTTGGTATGCACCTGTGTGCCTGTGTATATAGAAGCTAGGCTGCGGGATATGTCTATGGTGGAAATGGAGTTTAATTTTGTGTGATAAACTACCACCACGGCTAACTAGTTTGGCAGTTCTAATGGATATAATCATATTAATGTCACTGCTGAATACTTTACTGGAGTACTTTCGTAAACAAACCCATATCAGACATACACACTGCAGTATCCCCCCCCCCCCCCGCCGCCCCTCCACCCACCACGTCAGCAAACATCCGGGTCACTCAGGCATCGGCGTCTGAACTCTCCAAGCAGAACATTGGTCACTTCCTCAAGACGTCCTGGCGTATTGAGAGGGCAGCTGGGAAGGGGGGGGGGGCGGCTAATGATCAGTGCGCAGCTGTCACCTGCTCGACCTGCCTGCAACGTGCAGTCGGCCACAGCGCTTGTGCATGGACGGACGGACGCACACACACACACACACACGCACACACACACACACACACACACACGCACACACGCACACACACACACACACACACGCACGCGCGCGCGCACATTCTGAAACACAAGTCGCAGAAGTTCTTTATTTTAAGCCTGTAATTTAACGTTCTACATTTAAAACCTAAGCAACTAAAGACAATGATCTAGAATGGAATTGGATGATTTCAGTGATCATTTTATTTTGCGGTTGGGCAATGTGCCTCTTTGAAAGGTGGTCAGTAATTAATACCTGTCTTCAAAGTTGAACGGATTTCTTTGAATCCAGACAAATGTTGTCTTGACATATCAAGTGTCTTGATATCAGGCACAGTGAAATGAGACACATTTCTAACAATACCAAGAAGGAAGGCTAACCCGGTAATCAATTCATGCCCGATCCCAGGTGGTGATTGGCAGCTTATATGAGTCACCTCCTGAGGGCTGGTGGGGGATCGGGGCCCATTGTACAATACCACAGTCGACTATTGCAGTTTGTACAGTGAACAGCTTTCGCACATCGCAGGGGTTCGTCTTGGAGTGAGACGGAGCTCAGGCGGTAACGTGTTCACCTGTGATGGTGTCGGTCATCCTATCGATCCTGCTCAGTGGACCCATCTGAGGTTTGGGCTATTTTCCACAACTGGTTCACAACTGGTTCATCCAAGGTTTTTGTTATGTGCTGTCCTTTCTGTGGGAAAGTGCATATAAAAGACCCCTTGCTGCTTATCAGAAAGAGTAGCCTATATGGCGGCAGCTGGTTTCCTCCAAAGAAATATGTCAGAATGACCGTACGTTTGACTTCCAATAGCAGATGGTAAAAATCAATGCACTCTAGAGGCGTTGTTAAATAAAACAAGCTTTGGCAGCGGTTCACAACTCACCAGGGTCGCTGAAGATATGTACCACTGTGGAACAAACATATTCTGTCTGGCAAGCGCAAACTGTCTAAATAGGCGATTTACTGTAGGGAAGTGAATGGTTTCGTATTCAATCTGTGCTGCAGATGTTAGAGAGGAGCCCTACCCACCCTAAAGGGAAATAAGGAAAGAAAAAGGGGCACTCTGGTCCAGTGGCATGGCCACGGAGCCGGGGATGCAGTATCTGATATTTATTTGATAGATTAACCCAACTAGTTGCTAATTATATTTACGTATGCACACGACAATTGCCTGCTACAGATACAGGTTTACACAAATTCATTTGAAACACACTTTGCACCAAAATACTTAAAAAAATAACCACTCCCGCAACCATTCTGATAGTAATAGTGACCCCTGTCATGCGTGCAAAAAGTGTTCAATGTACAAACTGTTTTTTCTCAGTTGGCTGGCAGAATGTGCAACATTGGTTTTGTATGCAGGGTTGTCCTTTGAAAATATGCACTACTATTCTTTAAAAGTAATCCTAGCAGATCAAATATGGTACTGACTATTTGAATTAATCTTTTCTTACTAATTAACATATTTCTCACGCACTGATATTAATTATGATTTTCATTATTGCATACTATGAGTAGCACATTTTGTATATATTTTGTTTGTTATTGTTGTTTTCTGTCCACTCCACTCCATGGGTAATGCAGGTATTGCAATACCTCAGGGAGTTTGATGCCCCTGCTCTGCAGAGTTGTAAACCACTGCCTTGTGGTACAGGTTCTCGACAGAACCGAAGGCTAAGGGAGCAAACCCTAAACAGAAAACCATGTCACTGTGGCAGCATCAAGGGCGGTTGATGTATGGAACTCCCAACATCTCCCAACCAGCCACTGCAGGGACAAATAGTTTTGCGCCTGACCAGACATGTTCTTGCCGGTGTGAGACCTCTATTTCCTCCCCGAGAGAGTGCCGCTGGTAACTTGCAAAAGCCAGTAGCACTTCAACACTTTTGCAGGCAGCTTTCATGAAAACCATCAAGAGAAACCTGAAGCTGAGAGACATTAAGGACATCACTCTCACAGCAGAAAGCTAATTGGAGAGCAACAGTCAAGTAATGAAAACACTCTTTGTCGCAGCGCGACCGACAGCATGATGATGACTCCCCCTAAACTGGATGTGTGATAGCACACCAGGATGGTACTTTGACAAATGGGGGTTCTATTCTCGAAGCTGATTTTTCAATTAAAGAAAAAAGAGGTGAACTGAACAGAAAATTTAAATCATGACCTGTGGCTGGCCATCTTCCTCAACTAACCCAGATAGGGTGTGATGTGTCCCCATCTCACCCATCCTCAAAACTTCAAAGAACAAAGCATACCAACAACAGAATCCCACTTTGAGTAAATATTTTACCAACCTCCCTCCCTCAGAATAGACCTAATTTGAGTGAACATTTTTACCAAAATCCCAGCTCAAGAAAGTAAAAGGAGACCTACTGTGCTGAGATCCATATGAGCCCAGGTGGTGCACCCGTACTACCCGACAAAGCGTATGTCACGACACTATGGGACCAGTGTAGATGCATCAGCTGGTTTGCATTTGCTGCGTCCCCGATTCATGAGCTGTTCTTGCCCACTTCCGATCACCGTTGTAATGCCTCAAGGCCCTGTCACATTACGGCATATGGCGTTAGCGTATGCCGGCTTATGCGGTTTTCGACCCATACACCGTCATACGTCGTCATATGCTGTCATACGCTACGCACAAGGTCCCAGCGGCATCTGAAGCATATGCCTAACCTATGCTTAACCTATGCCTAACCTATGCCTAACCTACCCCTAGCCTATGGCGGCGTATTCAAAGCGTATCCCGACCTATGCGCGGCATACTGTGATGAGGTTTGACAGTTGTGATTGACAAGTTCAGCGTATGCCCAACCTATGCGTAACCTATGTCGGCGTACGCATAGCGTACGTCGAGCGTATGAGCAGCGTATGAGCCATACGCTGCCATACGGCGAACAATTTTGAGCATGCTAAAAAAAAAATATGGACGGACACGCGTATGATGGCATATGCCGGCATATGTATAGCGTATGCATAGCGTATGCGAAGCGTATGACGGCATATAATGGCGTATGGGTCGAAAATCCATACGCTAAAGCCATACGCCATAGTGTGACACCACTTTTACAGAACGTTGGGGGTACGCAAGAGACACCCAGCGGGTGTCAATCCAGCGTACGCCCAACCTATGCCGACGTACCCCTAACCTATGCATAACCTATGCCGGAGTATGCATAGTGTACGCCTAGTGTATGGGCAGCGTATGATCCATACGCTGCCATACGCTGCCAATTTTGAGCAAGGAAACAGGCTTGTTAGAGGATTGGTGTATGATGGCGTATGTTGGCGTATGCGTAGCGTATGCATAGCGTATGGCGGCGTATACCGACGTATATGATGTAACACGCTTACGCCGCCGTACGCTCCCGCAAAAAACCCTAATGTGACAGCCCCTTTATCGAGCTGGGTAATTTTGTCACCATTTATTATTTATCTGTAGTGAGTTGTAACTGTAGTTATTCACTGTATGATTAGAACGATTTGGGGGCGAAGCATGTCTGTATTGCTACAGAACTCGGGTTTAGTCATGTATTTGCTATATATTTCTTATATTCTAGAATTTACACTATCAACAACAACAAAGTTGGGGTGGGAGAGTTTGTTCTTTTATTCAAACATAACCGATTGAACATACTAACACATCTACAGGACTGCATTTTGTCGCAGATATTATTCACTGGGCAGGTGGGTAAGCGGATTTTGGTAAGGTCGACCTGGAAAGTAAAGATAGTATTCGTGATATACAATAACTCGGATTATCCCTCCCGACCTACTACTCTGAAAAACATTTTATACAGCACAATTTGTGGGTGAGTGGGTCAAGAATGGGGAAGGTGGGCCGGTTGGACCCAGGGCCTAGAAACCCGCTATGCCTACCAAACCAGACGGGATGGCCGAATGAGTTAGAGCGTCCGTCTCCCGTGCTGGTAGATCGTGGGGTCGTGGGTTCGAGTCCCGGTCGAGTCAAACCAATGACTTTAAAATTGATACTTGTCGCTTCCTAGCCAGGCGCTCAGCATTATTAGGATAGGGCAAGGACTGGTGTGCTCAGTGTCAGGATAATGTGACTGAGTGGGATACCAGGTCATGGTGCCGGCGGCCTGGTTTCCCAGTGGGACAGCACTATAAAGTCGCCAGGAGTGCGCACTGTCACAAGTCGGTACCCGTCCTGATATGACCTTAGATGTTGCTAGGACGTAAAACAACAACAAACAAACAAACAAGCTATGCCTACCTCATCACAGTTCACAACCAGTAACCAGGTTGCTCGAGCAGCACCACTCCCAAACCTGCCCTGTATATCCTACAACACCCACCGCAGACGAGGTATTCCATATTTATTAATATACCCATAAATTTAAAAAAAGAAAAAAAAAGTGAACACAACATTTGTAATAGTATTTGGAGTGGGTCAATCACTCTGCTTGGCTATGCCCATAAATCGGCTGTCGCCCTTATTGTAAGTAAGATACATATTTAAATTCTCATCCTTTTAATCTGACTTCCAATTCCCAGGCTCATTTCTCTCTCACAATGTCGCACCACACACTCATAGACATGTGTTGAGAGAGGGGTACAGAGAGCCAGGCAGTACAGAGAGTGAGAGAAAGATAGTTATTTTTTTCTTGAAGATTTATACTGCCTATCATGGATAAGTCTGAATAGACTTGTTTTCGCCAGTATACGGTTTGTCGATAGAAAGCCCAAGCCTACACTTTTACCGACGCAAGGGATTTTTAACCTCCCACACCACATAGACGTGGTATGAGAGCAACCAGCCTTTGCGTAAGTTATACACAGCGGTGGAAATCCAAATTGGCAGAGTTGGGGGGCACAGGGAATCGAACCACCTACCTTCAGATTAGGAGTCCGACCTAGAAAAAAGTCAGACACTCTAACCACTCTGCCACAGAGTACAGAGAGCGAGCGAGACAGTACAGAGAGAGAGCACGAGGCAGTGCAGAGAGAGAGAGAGACAGAGACACAGAGACTGAATATAATTTCCAATATCCGCTTTCTTTTAAAGTTGCATGGTACGATGAAATATAATTTTGTTAAAATTAAGAAAACTACCTGCATTTGATCCTATATATCCAACTTAGATACTGTATTAGCTCATGATTTTGGGACAGAATACAGAATAACCTGTCAATTTATAACCTCACCCCTTTGCGCACTCACTTTAAAACACTCATTATGCAGGGAGGCCATTAACCAATTAGGCCAATCTCATGACCTCTTTAGAGCCAAGTAGGCCTACTGTGCAGGGCCATACCTAGGATTAGTAACTCAACTCACATCATGTGGTCATCGCGAGATGACCATCTGGGTCATAGCCACAGCACTTTTGGCAAGCTTGTCAAAAGTATTCTGGGTTCTTTTAGTTCAAATTCCTCCAAAACTAGCCATTTTTTTATCAAATTTACTCGGGACTAATGCATATTAGGATATAATGGTCAACCTGAGCTATTTATCTCAAATATAACTAACAAATTCAAACGCCATCGGACCATGCAACTTTAACATCTTACACAAGGTAACCCCGTATCACACAGCCCTAAAACAGGGAGAGAGGTGGTACAGAGAGAGAGAGAGAGAGAGAGAGAGGCAATGGTACACAGAGAGGGAGGCACCACATACCCATAGAACAATGGAGAAAGAAAAGAGGGAAAGAGGGAGAGAGAGGGTGGTATACAGAGAGGGGGAGCACCACACACACATCGAAAGATGGAGCAAGAAAAGAGGGAGCGAGGGAGAGAGATAGAGAGAGAGGGAGTGGTATACAGAGAGGGGGGCACCACACACCCATCGAAAGATGGAGCAAGAAAAGAGCGGGAGAGAGAGACAGAGAGAGAGATAGAGAGAGAGGTAACGAAGGGCAACATGTATGTTTGTAGCAGTAATGATTGTTTCATAATATTCTTTATCTCACACAAAGGTCGCACCGCACAACACACTCTTAGTCTTAAAAAGGTAGAGAGACAAAGGGAGAAAGAGAAGGGGGAGAGAGAGAAGGGAGAGAGAGAGAGAGACGGGAGAGAGGGGGGGGGGAGAGAGACAGAGACAGAGAGACAAAGAGAAGAAATACCGACGGGCAACATGTGTGTGCAGGAGTGATTGCTGTTTGATGAGATGGGAGGTAACTATCTGGGCCTCTACTGGATGAACCTGGTTAGAGAGAAAGGGGGGGAAAAGGAGGCCATTCGGGGTCAGTTAGCCCCGCCAGTTCAATCAGCATGGCGGAGTTCTAGATCCCCGCAGGCAGTCGCGCCCCATCGACCACTAGGTGGCGCGATGAGCGCTACCCGGTGAACCCAGCCAGGCCAAGAGATCCACAGGTCGATTATCGATCTGTTTGATTTTAGTCTTAAGCTGGCGTAGCATTTTTGCGTGCGAGTTCTTTTTTTTTTGTATACTAAGAAAATAAACTAACTCCCACCGCGAAAAAAAATGACACAACAGAAAAGACTAGATAATATAAAATTTAATTAAAAAAATAAAATTCCACCTGAGCTTCGGCCAACTCTTTGCATCTTTAAAGAAGCTAAGATGCCGTTGCGGTAGCTATACGACCAAAGAGTCGATTTCGCACTGGGTGGGTGGGCTTCAAAATGGCCGTGGAATTGTTTGACTAAAAGCTCACCTGTCCTAATTGAATATGATATAAATAAACATGTCAGAATTAAGATGCTGTGGCTTTATTTAATTTTTTTATTGGAGTTATATTTTTAATGGCATTTTTATCATTAATTTCTTTTAAAAAGAGGCAATTTGATCTTGCTTGTAGATTTTAAATTTAATTGAAGACTGTAGCAGGAGGTGACCTAGTGGTGGTCGACTCTCCATGCAGCTATGGCTGGCCATGGTGTGGAAGTAATAACATCGATAGGCATTCCCCTACTTGAACCCCAGTCCTTAAACTTAAACTTAAATTGTCCCGGCATGCAATAGTCAGATCTAAACAAGTTAATGCATGTACATCACGCCTATCGCAGGCCTGGCCTGGTTGATTTTACGCTCAGGTTTCCAGTAGTGTTTTCTACAAGTAGAAGTAGTATGTGCATTCAGTCTGAATATGATCGTAAATGTGTGCGTGCTTTCAATCTTGAAAAGGGGTGTGTGTTTCTATTGGGTAGCGTGCTTCTATTGGGACATATATAGTATTTCGATAGTTTAGATTTCAGGCAATAGCAAGCCATTTTTATGTCATTTCAATATATTTTTATCCTCGCGGGAAATATAAATCCATGAGGAAGTAATATTGGACACCAGTCCGATATCAGTTTTTTTTAAAATAAATAAGATCATATTTAGGTCATCGAATATTTCACTTGAGGATTGGGTCACATAACAATGTTTATTCATTGACTGGATATGTGTATAATCATAATCTAATTCATGAATGTGGGGGCTGTTTGTTTTGTTTGTTGTTGTTTCACGTCATAGCAACATCGAAGGTCATATCTGAACGGGTACCGGCTTGTGACAGTGCACACTCATGGCGACTTTATAGTGCTGCCTCACTGGGAGAAAAGTGAGCTAGTTATAGAATCCGTTTTCGTTCTAAATACACCTCTATTACTTTGATTTACAGTCTCTAATGACACCCATTAAGATGTACCTTAAAGCCTGCCAGTCATTACATTGATTCACTGATTGGCTGTGCGTTCAGCTTAAGTACCACTCAATAATTGCAGTTTCAGTGTCAGCATCCTCATGTCCAGATGGGATGGCCGAATGAGTTGAGCGTCTGCCTCCTGTTTTGGGAGATCGGGGGATCTGAACCCATGGGTTCGTGGGTTTGAACCCTGGTCGAGTAAAACCAATGACTTAAAAATTGATACTTATTGCTTCCTAGCCAGACACTCGACATTATTAGGATAGGGCAAGGACTGGTTGGCTCAGTAGCAGGATAACATGACTGAGTGGGATATCAGGTCATGGTGCTGGCAGCATGGTCTCCCAGTGGGGCAGCACTATAAAGTCACCATGAGTGCGCACTGTCACAAGTCAGTACCTATCCTGATATGACCTTAGATGTTGCTAGGACGTAAAACACCAAACCAACAAACAAAAAGCATCCTCATGTGTTGATGTACTTGTGACATTACTAATTGATATGCCGACACACGAGGGTACATTGGGCGTGTGTATGTACATGTGTGTACCACATTGTACAGTGCCAGTGCTAAGAAAATATAAGCATTAGAATTGACAATCAAATAGTGAAAAACGGCATGTTCAAGTCTTAGTCTTATTGGATTGTTGGACATAACTATTAAAGGGGCTGTTACGTGGTTGGTTGGTTGTTGGAGTTTTACGTCCTTACAACATCTAAGGTTATCTCAGGACAGGTACCCACTTGTGACAGTGCATGCTCATTGCGACTTTATAGTTTATAGTGCTGCCCCACTGGGAGACCAGGCTGCCAGCACCATGACCTGATATCACACTCAATCACATTATCCTGACACTGAGCCAACCAGTCCTTGCCCTATCCTAATAATGCCAAGCGCCTGGCTAGGAAGTGACAAGTATATTTCTTTAAGTCATTGGTTTGACTCGACCAGGGTTTATGGATTTGAATCCCACGATCTACCAAAACGGGAGATGGACACTCAACTCATTCGGCCATCATGTCTGGTCAGGGCTGTAACATGACCAAAGCAACTTATTCACAATTATTCTGATCAAATATAACTCGTCATAATTTGGCTTGTGTGGTCAAACCGTCGCCATCAATGTCACTCAGCCCTGATGACTGTCCTAAGTGACATAGGCTTGGGAATATTATTACAGGCTTTGAAAGTAGTCTAAGGCTAAGATTCCTTCTACGCGGTATGCAGTATGTGGCATGCGAATGGGAGGATTCCTTCTACGCGGTAAGCGGCAAGCGTCTCCCCACCACCACCACTACCGTGTTTCCCCTCAGCACCCATGTGTGTGACCGTTCCGTAATGATCAGTCACCTCTCCTAGTCTAAAACTAATGGACAAGTGCGACTGACATTTCTATTCGCATACCGCGTGCCGCATGCCGCACCGATCGCTACATGGACCGATCGAGTTGCCGCATTCGCAATCACATACCGCGTGTAAGGAATGTAGCCCATTGACTTCAATGCGTTTCAATTTTTTGCCGCAATCACATCCGCATACCTCATACCGCATGTAAGGAATCTTAGCTTTAACCCTATCACTTCAAGTAAATTTGAAGCCTTTTGAATATGCCTTATAATCTGTGTAGCTGTAAGTTCACACTTCCCTGTCCCGTGTGACGTCACAGAACTACTACTACTATTAATATCCATATAGAATCTCAGAATCTGATGGCGCTCAGCAGACCAATCCCAACCTATTGGGTTTGAGAGTACATTGCCCATTGGCACCTGAGTGGGGTGGTGAGTGTAGGCTAGCGTTACACTTTGCAGAATAATTTAAGATACAGCTTCTATGGATCAATGCCGGTACATTTTTTATTATGGAGCCTTATGGTTAACAAGCAAACAAAGAATGCACTGAAAGTCCTCTTTTCTTATGACACTGAACTCTAGAAGCTATGCGCTGCATGGAACTGGGCAGGATGGTGGAGTAGATAGAGCGCCTGCTTCCCATGCGCCAGGTCGTCGAATTTGGGGAGGTTTTGTGTGTTGGGGTTTTACATCCTGACAACATCTAGGGTCATATCAGGTCGGGTACCGATTTGTGGCAGTGCTCACTCATGGTGACTTTATAGTGCTGTCCCACTGAGAGACCAGGCTACCGACAACATGACTTAATTTCCCACTCAAGTCACATTATCCTGATACTGAGCTAACCAGTTCCTGCCCTATCCTCGAAATGCCGAGCGCCAGGCATTTTTAAGTCATTCGTTTGACTCGGCTGGGATTAGAACTCCCGATCTTCTGCATGGGAAGCCTGCGCTCTACTGAATCGACCACCGCGTCCGCTCCATGGGGAGGTCAGTGGACCTCACTACAATACCAGCAGCGTCGTATCCCCGTGATGCAGCGCTATAAAGCTGCCATGACATGAGTGCATACTGTCACTAGTCTGTTTCTGTCGTGATATGACCTAATGTTACTAGGGTGTAAAACCCCAATCAATGAATCAATTTTCCCTAATGGGAAGCTGGCCTTGGCTGCACCTGCGCCGTTATTGCATTTATTAACCTCAAATGGCCATTACATATTGAATACTATCGAACCACTACTGTGTGTATATATATAAATAATGGGTACATATCTCACAGTTGGACCACCTGCTAATTTGGGGAGGTGTGACTAATATCTCAGCCATCATTCCTAATAAATATACAAACATTTCAAACCCTACACCCATTAAATGTAAGTGAAGGAAATAGCCTTTACCTGTGGCATTACCCGATTATATTGCTTTCTCACGAGAACTAGGCTATTGTATGCCTTACATCTAATAGAACTAGTAAATGTCCAGTGATTTATGTTCTGGGGATTCCCTAAGACCTCGGGGAACCCCTCCAGAGTTTGCTCCCCCGACACCCTGGCCATGGATGCGCGGCGCCTGTTTGCGATTGGTCGCTGAGGGAGATCATTGAGTGTTGATGGGATCGATAACTAGGGCAGTGGGTCAAACCGCCGCGGACAGGTGTGGAAGAGGGCCGAGTGGCCAATCACGTAATGTGGGTTTGTGGGGGGCTAGAGGTGGGTGTGGGTCTGATAGTTCATAATTACTCACCGATCAAAATCGTCAACAAAAATATTACACAATGCTCTTGTGAAATATTTTATTTTTGGTGATTGTGAAGAGGTCTTAATGTGGACAAACCACCCTTTTTAAAAGGAATAGGTAATCTAGCACCAAGCATAATTAATACAGGTCTACATTCTTATCCGAAATTCTGAAATCTGCTTTGAAAACCGAAAGGTTCCCTCCACCCCCTCCCCCCGTTCAGCTTAAATAACAAATTTAATTCAATTATCTCACTTAGTGTGAATATTCATGTTTCTCTGGAAAAATATTAATTCATTTGATTACGAGGTGTTAGAAGCGTTATATGCTTATGTTTTTGTTTGAAATAAAGTATACTAGAGTATTTATGGTCTATAGTTATTCTATTATTTATTCATTTTCAGCATATTATTTTATGAATGAACTGTAATATGACTTGAGGTCGGTATGCAACTTAGTGTGAGTATTTATACTTTGATTGCAGTATTTTTGAATGCTACCTTTATTTTGAAATCCAAAAAATTCTGAATTCCGAAACACAAATAACCCCACAAATTTCGGATACGGGATTGTGGATCTGCATAATATTTTGGTGTGATATTGCTTCATTATGGAAGGTAGAAGGTTCAAAACACTCAGAAAAAGAAAAGAAAAAGTACATGTGAGATTTCTTTATGATGGAACCTAGAAGGTTCAACACACCTAGTAAAAGAAAGCAGTGTGAGCTTGCTTTATGATGGAAATTAGAAGGTTAAAAACACTCAGTAAAAGAAAGCAGTGTGAGCTTGCTTTATTATGGAAATTAGAAGGTTAAAAACACTCAGTAAAAGAAAGCAGTGTGAGCTTGCTTTATTATGGAAATTAGAAGGTTTAAAACACTCAGTAAAAGAAAGCAGTGTGAGCTTGCTTTATTATGGAAATTAGAAGGTTAAAAACACTCAGTAAAAGAAAGCAGTGTGAGATTGCTTTATGATGGAAATTAGAAGGTTTAAAACACTCAGTAAAAGAAAGCAGTGTGAGCTTGCTTTATTATGGAAATTAGAAGGTTAAAAACACTCAGTAAAAGAAAGCAGTGTGAGATTGCTTTATGCTCAGTAAAATAAAGCAGTGTGAGCTTGCTTTATGATGGAAATTAGAAGGTTTAAAACACTCAGTAAAAGAAAGCAGTGTGAGCTTGCTTTATTATGGAAATTAGAAGGTTTAACACACTCAGTAAAAGAAAGCAGTGTGAGCTTGCTTTATTATGGAAATTAGAAGGTTTAAAACACTCAGTAAAAGAAAGCAGTGTGAGCTTGCTTTATGATGGAAATTAGAAGGTTTTAAACACTCAGTAAAATAAAGCAGTGTGAGCTTGCTTTATGATGGAAAAGAGAGAAGTCAGTGTCACACTGCATTATTATGGAACTTAGGAGGTTCTCTGTTATGGTGTGCCTGAACACTGCGTCGCTCCCTTATCGCACTACCGGGTCACTATAGGGGGCGCTAGTGTAGAATCACCTTCAGCTGCACACTAAAGTGTTAGTGGACGATGGGGGGGGGGGGGGGGTAATAAAGGACCTGCTTCAAAAATCTCTCAGCGGTTCCAACACTTCAAATTCACAATCAGGATCGACAGATCTCCCAGGCAAATTGATTATAGCCATTTACTGTCAATTACACTTCGATCAGGGATTTCGTTGTCAGTGAAATGGAAGCAAAAAACACACAACAATACAATCGCTTGGGGTCTTTTTAACAGTCATTCCTGATCTTACTTACCACTCAACCAACCCGAGTACTAAATCAGAAATGTCAAGAAAAAGAATATAAAAATTAGGTTTAAGTTATTATTGTTTAAGTCTTAAAGCTGAATAGTCCGATGGAAGCATCACATTTTCGAAACCAAAACAATTATCTAAATTTGATCCTGCATATTTAACACGGTGTACTTATTAAACATTTGTTGCTGCATAGAAGGGAATACTGAGTCAATTTAATAGAACATGTTACTACTGAACCCTATAGGGTCCAATGTTTTCATGCCAACATTATTTGTGCATGTTTTTATTTCAAATATCTCTAAAGTTAGCCATTTATTATCAAAGTTACATCAAAATATAATAAAGTAGATTATACCAATCAAATTAATGTATTCAAATGAAAGGTATGGTAGAAACTCAAAACCATCGGACTATGCAACTTTAAATTTAATATGTCAAAATGTAAGCAAGAGCATACCGTTCGGAACCATTCAGCATTGCTATTTATTATCGAACATATATTTGAATATTTAACATATATTTAGAAAAAGAAACTATAAACCACCTAGATATGGATTTCTCAGTCCTAAGTGTAGATTGCGATTTTACAGCAGTCGATGGATGTATTCTGGGAGATTGTAAATAGCTGGCTCTTCATATATAGAGGCATTGCAATATTTCAAGTTAATACTTGAATCACAAGTTTCGCAAATCTCATATTTCAAATTAAGAAATATAAAAGTTAAACCAATATTGAAATATATAACTGCAGGAATGTGATAGGCTTGAGCAAACTACTACTGAACAATGTTATGAGGTGTTGGTGGAAAAAATATGCAGCATTTATTTGATCAATTTAATTTCCCACATTTTTGCAGCATTATATTTAATCAATTTAATTTCTAATTTCACAATGAAGATACTATTTAAAACAAGACAAGTAATTAGGGCTCCCAGATTGAGAATCTTCCTGCTGGAATACCGGGGAATGGGTAGACTAAATCATGGCAAGAATACTGGTTTTCTAAATATATTTGTACCAAGCAGTTATTGAACGATGTGCATTTGAGGCTCGGTGTTTAAGGCCATGGGTATTAATTAATAATTCACATATATAGAGATTCTCATTTTGTCGTTGGATATTTTCAACAACAATAAGCAAAAGAAATCAACACCATCTGGTACTATCTCATATGGGACTAGGGTCCAGATCACTAATAATCAATCGACATATCCCTCTAAGAATAACATGATGCCCCCACCCCCTCCGACGGATAGACCAGCACCCTTCTACTTAGTAGATATAGAACGAACGGAAACGGTGTGCATTCAAGTTGTCACATAGGAATCTATTTTGAATTAGTTCATATTCAAAAATGCATTTATTAAAAATACAGTGTCTATTGTTGCTTAATTTTGATTGGAATTTGGCGTGCATATTTATTAGTAGCAAGGCCTCTTCAGGAATACAACCAGACCCTGCCGTCACTCGGTGCTTCCAGATCCCATGGGAACGCGATTTTAGCATTTTTATTTATTTTTGCTTAGTTCCTCTGGGTTTTTATATATATTTATTTAGTTTGTTTCTGTTTTGGGATCATTGCCCATCTCCGATTGGTGAGCAGCTGGGCGCAGAAAGGAGAGGGTTGGCTGCATAACTGGGGGCTGCAATCGCTCGCCAGAACTATTTACATTTATATATATTTGTTTGGCTATAAAAAAAAATTAAAAAAAATTCTACACCCATAGCAACCAGTGCAGGCTTCCTGACCACGCTTTATCCGCCACAGTTGGCCGGTCGCTGTTGCCGAATCGGTAGAGCGCAGGCTTCCCCGTGCGGAAGGTCGGGAGTTCGATTCCCAGTCGAGTCAAACCAATGACATACAAAATTGGTATTTGCGGCTCCCTAGCCAGGTGCTCGGCATTATTAGGATAGGGCAAGGACTGGTTGGCTCAGTGTCAAGATAATGTGAGTGAGTGGGATATCAGGTCATGATGCTGGTGGCCTGGTCTCCCAGTGGAGCAGCACTATGAAGTCTCCCTGAGTGTGCAGTGTCACAAGTCGGTAGCCGTCCTGATACACAGCTCTCAGATATGTATGGCCTGTGTTTTTAAAAGGGTGAGGATATTTTCTGATTGTCTTTTATCAGGGTTTCCAAAGGGAAAGTATGTGAGGGTCAGTGACTTACGCTCGTCCCAGCTTTTCAGGGGTCACTTGTAGAAAATTGAATCCTGGGTTTTATTTTACATATTTTTCAAGGTCATTTCTATTTCAATTTTTTTCTTGGTAAGTTTTTGGGTACATTAGTTGATTAAGCAGGCGAAATTTCTATTTGTTTTCCAGCCTATAATGTACATAATGTAAACCCCCGAAAATGTTAATGCATTTTTTTTACTTGGCCCTTTATTCACTGTGTGTCAATCAACTATGTTGTTTCATATGTTTAACCCGAGCTCTCGAGTGATTGGGAGCCTTAACAAAAATGATAGTACATAACAATTTAGTAATGTTACCGAAATAATATTATGGATGAATGTTATTACGTCCTGGCAACATCCAAGGACGGTAATCTAATATTAATGTTTTGTTAATTTTAAAAGGACCAAAACCAAACTTATACAGTTATTCAGATGAACTGTCACTTTTGCATGGAGCGCGCTGTTGGACTAATACACTGGCCCCGGTGTTAATTGTGGATCATGCATTTAATACATTAAGAGAAGTATCGCAGGTGCACCACTGGTGCTACGAGGTGAAGAATTTACTGGTGTTCTTGGCCGTCTTCCAGTTATTCTACTTATACTCACTACTATCAGGAGGATCCTGGCAATTGATTGCAGTCTCCCCCCCACTAAATACCCAAACACAACTCATAAGAAAGAAAGGGAAACAAGTCATGCAAGATTGACAGTTATAAGGTTGAGCTTTATTGCTACAACTCTTGTTCACCTACTAGTGACCTGCCACCCTGGCTCACTTACAACCTGCTGCACAGACCCACATAGCTTCTGCTTGTTCAGTCAAAACCAGTGCCTACAGCCCATTGAACATAAGTCCTATGGGTGTTACACACAGCTCAGGGGTGAACTGCTTCCTTTGGTATCTCTAGAGTGAGTCCCTGTCTGTCCAGCAAGTGCAAGGAGTTCAAGGGTGCCTGGGCTCACACAGCCAGCCAATCAGACACCTCTGCAGCCTGGGAGGGGTGGCGCCCAAGAGGGGACACCTGTCACTCAACCCCAGGGTGGGTGGTGTCCATAATGTATGCAGACTGGCTGGGTGTGCTTACCCAGTGGTCCTGTGGTAACAAGTAGTCGTCATACAGCTACATTAAACAATAATTCATGTCCCGCTCCATTTGCACTCTTCCTGGTGCATGGAGGGAACATTCCTGTAATTAGTGACCGTATCTTAATATCCGGACATCATACGCAATCCCAGTCACTGTACGTCATAACATTTATACATAGTTATTTCCATGTCTCACAGCTAGTGGGCCCACATTGCATCACTATTACATAACAATGGTCCCCAACTCAGTCACCCGAGATATAGATATGATTCCAAGCTTGGCTATCACGACCGAAATACCGTATATTTTTACAGAGGGTTGTTGTCATGGTTTCGCCCACACTGTGCATGCACTCCACACACACACACACACACACACGCACACACGCACGCACGCATGCGCGCGCAGCACACGTGGCGGCACACACCACTGCGTTGAGTAAAGTTGGTGGTGGGGAAGAGGAGAAGGGGAGGAGGGGGAGGGAGGTGACTCGCAAACCAACTCAGTGAACTGCAGCATTAAATTTACACGCCATTGATTGGCTGAATCCCGACTTTGATTGTGGGGCCGGGGTAATAAAAAGGGACGGATGTGGCGGGAAGGGACCGAAGGCATGCCGGGAATCGGGTCTGTCACGTGGTCTAGAGACCCGAGTGTGGTTGGTGCCGGTACTGGCCAGTGACAGTCAATTAGCGGGGGACTGACTGGTCAGTGGGAGCCGGACACATGCTAGCCGGGACGAGCAGGGGTCAGTCAGTGAGCGCAGGTCAAAGGTCAGAGCACAGGAGGAGCATTTAAAAAAGAAAAGTCAGGTGGGTAGGTTAGCTTTTTTATTATAGGTTATCGACAATTTGTGTTAGTTTATGAGTTTAGAGTAGTTTTGTGTGCACCTTGTTTCCCCCCCGCCTCTGCAAATTGGGATTATATCAAGTTGTTAAAGAAAAAGAAAGTAAACAAACTGTTGTATTCGGTGTTGTGCCCGGATGTAAACCACTTAACCTAATTGTATTGGGAAGATAGAAGGCCTCAGGAGAGGAACACTTAAATTGTCATAAAATCTGTTTTCCTTCCCCTCCACCCAGCCTTTTTAAATTTTTTATATATAGGTTTGCTTACTACACCCCTCCTACCTCCGCCATTGTCTCTTAATGCCTCGACCAACACACGCCACCCTGGCATAATTATTTAGCGGTAATAATGGCTTTGATTAAAGGTGTATGATTGTGCAGGGATCCCATTTCTCAGCGAAATCGCTGATTTCAACGAAAACTGAATTTCCAAATCAGTTGGTGAAAACTCCTGTCCATGAAAATAACTAAAACCTTTAATTATTTCTTAGTCTTGAATTTCGAAAGGAGTTGTAATTTCAAGGCCAAAATATGTCCAAGTAGGTGCCAAATTGCATCATTTTAATTGTAGGTTTTAAAAAATGTCCAGGGGGACCTGCCCCCGGACCCCACTCGTTTTTCTGGGATTTTTTATTGTTTTCTCACTGGTACCGCTGATAGTGTTGATAACGCCTTCTTTAACAATGCCTCTTGGCTGTCCATTCTGATAAAACTGGTATTGGACTGGCCAGTCCGATATCATTGTTTTAGTATTCTGATTATTTTGGCTTAAGAAAAAAGCCAGCTTCTACTTCTTAAAAAAAAAGAACTAGCTTTAATATCTGCTTTATCACTTTGAAATGGGGTTTGAGGCCCTCGTTCGCTTCACATCTCGAGTCACTCGAGCCTCAAGCCCCATATCGAGGGATAAGTGTTTTTTTATAACATTATCAAGGAAAGGCTTAGTTGATGGAATAGAAGTATTGAGACTGAGTTCCTCGTATCTGAAACCCCATATCGAGCAATAACTTGAGCAGGTATCGTATAGTTGATGTGAAAGGGTTAGGTCTGGAAGTGAAACTAGAAATGGTGAGGTTCCAACTCCCCGTAAGCTGCACATACCTCAAGCACAGGGTGGCCAGATAACTTAAACTTAAGCCTCCGCCACTTCCCCCTCCCCTCCCCTATCTCTCTCTCTCTCTCTCTCTCTCTCTCTCTCTCTCTCTCTCTCTCTCTCTCTCTCTGTCTTTCTTTCCACCTCACACACACCTTCACAGACACACACACACACACACACTCAAGACACCTTCACACCTTCCCGTCTTATGCTCTCCCGTTCTTGCTCTCACTCTCTCTTTTTCTTTCCATCTCACACACACACATCTTCACACACACACACATTCAAGACACATTCACACCTTCCCCTCTTATGCTCCGTTCTTGCTCTCTCTCTCTCTCCCTCTCTCTCTCCCTCCCTCTCTCTCTCCCCCCTCTTTCTCCCGCTCTCAAGATGTTCCAAAAGTGGCCTTTGTTTAGTTACACCCTCCCATTCTCCGCCCCTCTCTACTCTCCATCTCCCTCCCTTTTACTCGCACCCACTCTTCCCCCCCCCCCCCTTCCCCTCTCTTCCTCCCCGCTCCCCCCTCCTCCCTTTCCCCCATAACTCTCCCTCTCTCTATCTCCATTCACTCTCCATTAGTCTCCTCCACTCCCCCTTTCCTCTCCACCCCTCTCCTCTTCACCTTTCTCCCCCTCTCTTTCTCCATCCCATTCTCTATTACCTCTCGCTCTCCCCACCTCCCCCTCCCCTATCTCTCTTTCCGTCTCGTTGAAGGTGGCCCAAAAGTACCCTTGATTTATTTACATCACGCACCTCCGCTGCCCCAGGGTGCTGTGCCCGGCGTGGCCTACTTCCTTTAATTGTAATTACAATGTTACGACTGTGACCCAGTGGGCTCTGTTAGCACCTTGCGACACGAGTCGCTCACGATCCGATCCGATACTGTCAGACCACCGATCGATCAGCGCACCGATTGATCGGCTCGTCTTTTCTACAATTATCCACAATGCATCCTTTTTTTTTTCTTTTTTTTTGGTGATGGCTGATTTTCCCTGTCCATAACGAGTAAGTCGCATTGCGACTTGTTTTCATTGCCAAACAGCAATAGTCTCAATTTGGTAGTTGCCTTGTCATCTTAGCTGTTAGTGGATAGCCTTAAACTACATTTACACCAACATGCTTCCTGATCACAAAACTTGGAAAGCTTCTGTTTATTTCTGACAAACCGACCTGGATTTCCCTATATACCTGACATCATTCACCCAGTTGATAATGGCTTGCGGAGCGAGTGGGGGCTTTGGAGTTAATGTTTGAGTTTTTGTGAAATACCAGGCGATATTACTAACATATGAAGTAAGACAAATGAATGAGGAACCCCATGATCCTTAATCGGTTGATTTATTAGGTCTCCTTAACCGAGGTTGGTAGTCATCAACATCACTTGCCAATGGGAGTGTGCTTTAATATCACCAGAGGGCGCAAGTGATGGGGCTGTAACATGACAACGTTTCTCGCCAATGCGCATCGATGTGTGTGATTTTTTGCCGCAACGTCAGGATACGTCAGGAAGCGTTAGGCGTGCATTGGTATTCATTGATGGAAGGCGACGGTCAGCGAGGATTGGTGGGGCACGTCATCGCACGTCGAAAGTTTTGTGCTTGCAGAAAACTTTGGACTCGCGACAAACGCACAGGTGCCAACATTATGGCTACATTCGGGGTGGGTCAAAATACGTTAAACGCGCTGGAAGATCGTTATGCGAACGGTAGGCACACGCCGCGCGCGCGTGAGGCTTGTTCCCACATGTTGAGCCAAACGGTTGCTTTTTGTTGTTTTACGTCCTACCAACATCTAAGGTCATATCAGGACGGCGCGCGAAACTTTTACCACAATGTCGGCCTCACACTACCAATACGTTGCGCTGACGCCGACAAGTTTGACGTCTCTCGACGATTAAAAGTGCTTTTGTGCATTGGCGGCGTGCCGGCGAGATACGTCATAATGTAACAGAACCATAAATAATGGTTGCGCATTGCTAAAACCAGGGGGCGCCACCCAGAAACTGTTATCTGGCTTATGCAGGTGTAGTTTGTGCTCACTTCTGTCAATATCAAGTTCTCGATACCTCCAAGAACATGTACATGTACCTCGATGTAAGGGGTTTTGCTCCAGTTACATAACAATAGAGCATACATGTACAGGTGGGCTAGGATAGGTCGAGGGAATCGAGTGGACTAGTTGGGTAAGACACTCGCCCCGGAATAGCAGGGACCAGTTTCCAAATGCAGGTCTGGGCAGACTGCGCATAATTGCTCGTGCTATATTCCTCAGCGCATCATCCAATGTAAGTTTGACTCTGAAGCAATGTTTACTTGTATCGGATGATAATTATATTAAATAACCTGAAAAGGTGAAAGGAAAATAAATATTATGACAGCTTGCATGATTAATGTTGGTTAAAGTGAGTGATTAAAAGTCGATTTTATCGTGAGTCACTTTATTCACGCATAAGATTTCGAAGCAAGTATTGAATGGTTAAAAAAAATATTGTGGCGAACATTATTGCCAATCTCTTAAGTGGTATTCACATGCCAACAGCAAATCGGGCGTGGCTGCTTCTACTAGTTAATGTGGTTATATCTTTGCATCGGCTAGGTCCTGCTACAATTCATATATTAAACATGTCTGCTAAATGACAACCTGTGAGGCATTTACAGGAAGGGGCAATAAACTTGCTTAGGCTGAAAATGTGTAACTTTTACTTAAGGCCCTGCCACACTATGACGTACGGCATCAGCGCATGCTCAACGTTAAAAGATTTGCCTGTACGTCTCCATTCATTGAACTTTTCAGAGGCGGTGGATAAAAATGGGCGCATACACAACATACACACAATGTACGTAACGTTTGCAGAATGTATCTCTGACGTATTGCTAGCGCATGAGAGCATTCATGTGCCTCGCAAAAGGTTCACAAAATGCTCGCATACGAAACGCTGACCAACGTTACATACTTTACTCCATCGCTAGAAGTATGGTGTATACCTTAAATACGGCAGGCATACTTTCGAAGTATGTTAGGAGTACGTAATGCATCAATTGGCAGTACGCGGACTGCATGTTCCCACCGGCTGAACATATGGCTAACGTGCAGCAACTTATACCAACGTATCCCTAACGTACTCCCAACATACGCCGACGTATCCCGAATGTACACGCAGTGTACATTCAACATACGAGACACACATTGAAAATTTTGAGCATGCGCACATTTTTTCGGACCCTCCACATAAGACGGCGTATATCAACGTATCCAGAATGTATACGCCGTATGCCCAAGGTACACATAACGTACGCCGACGTGTTGGTCGAAAATCACATACATTGGCACACGTTGAGGCGATAAGTCATAGTGTGACAGGCCCTTTAGGGAAGCAACACCCGAGCATTGATTGGTTGGTTGTTTTTCATCCTGGCAACATCTAAGGTCATATCAGTACGGGCACCAACTTGTGACAGTGTGCACTCATGGCAACTTTATAGTGCTGCCCCACTGGGAGTAGGCCGCCAGCACCATGACCTGATATCCCACTCAGTCACATTATCCTAACACTGAGCCAACCAGTCCTGGCCCTATCCGCTTAATGCCGAGTGCCTGGCTAAAAAGATACAAGTATAAATTTTTAAGTCATTGGTTTGTCTCAAACCGGAGACGGACGCTCAACTCATTCAGCCGTCATGGCTGGTTCTGAGCATTGAAAGTTAATTACCTTTAGATAATCACTTCATCACAAAAAGGCACAAGAAGTGTTTCCCCTTAATAGCGAAGCTCCGGTGACTAAGGGAAGGTTCCACAAATATCAATGTTCCGAATAACCCAAGCAAAGTTTGAAAAGGGGAGTGCAGAGAGGGGGAGGTGCAAAGACCATCTTCGGATTGCTTTTCAGGCTATAACATTGGTAACATTTCATCAGTGTATTTTTATATTAAGATTAGGGAAGGGGGTCAAACCTAATGTGAATTTTATTAGGATTGTAGAAGCCACTGACATTTAAGGACCGTCTGTCGTTATAATCTATTTGAATTTAGTTTTACTTATTTTAAATGGCTAGCTTTGGAGATATTTGAGGTGGGAAAAAAGAAGATTTTGTCAAAGCACGTCAACATTCTAACATCGTAATTTTCAGCACTAACATGTTTTTATTAAATTGGCTTCGTATCCTCTACTGTGCAGCAACAAATGCTTGATAAATGTGCCAGTATCTAAGTTGTATATGTAGGATAAAATCTAAATAAGTGTTTTGACAAGTTGATCCTTTCATCTGACTATGCAGCTTGAAAGACCATTCTTAGGTGTCTATTGTTATTAAAGTTTGACTTTACATTTTAATTTTAATGTACCAAACAATAATAATAATATATAAGATTGTTCAGAAGAATAAATAAATGTATATATTATTCTGAACAATCTTGTGCCAGCGCAAATGCACTTGTATTCTGCATAAACACAAGTATATTTAATAACAATATACACATTGTAAGAGGTATCACAAAGAAATTGAACAAAGGGCAATTTAAAGCTGCATAGTCCAATGAAAGCATCACATTTTCAAAACCAAAGCACCTACCTGGGTTTGATTCGAAATATCTAACTTGGGTACATGTGCACTTATTACACATTTGTTACTGCATAGTTTGTTTTGTTTGTTTGTTGTTGTTTTATGTCCTAGCAACATCTAAGTTTATATCAGGATGGGTACCGACTTGTGACAGTGCGCACTCATGGCGACTTTATAGTGCTACCTCACGGGAAGCCCAGGCCGCCAGCACCATGACCTGATATCCCACTCAGTCGCATTATCCTGACACTGAGCCAACCAGTCCTTGCCCTATCCTAATAATGCCGAGCGCCAGGCTAGGAAGTGACAAGTATCAAGTTTTAAGTCATTGGTTTGACTCAACAAGGGTTCGAACCCACGACCCCACGATCTACCAACACGGGAGACGGATGCTCTAACTCATTCGGCCAGCCCGTCTGGTGTGTTGCTGCATAGAGGGGGCTACTAAGACAATTTAATAGAACCCATTACTGCTGACGTATATAGGATAAGAATTTTGACGTGCTTGCCAAAATTAACTTGGCATGTTTTCACTTCAAATATCTCGAAAGTTAGCCATTTAAAATAACAGTTACTTCAAACTAAACTAAAGTCCATTATAACGATCAATCTAATGCATTTATCTCAGAAAATAGCAGAAACTGAAAACCAGCGGACTATGCAAAATATGTGCCAGAACTTAGCTGCGATTTTTAGTGGATGCTGATGGTTCTCTGTGAATTTAGCCAGAGCAGACGACAATCATAATGATGCTGGCCAAAAACCATTGCTGGTGGTCCCTTATACAATGGCGGTGTTCCCCCTACTTAAGGGGATTGGGAGAAGTCAATACTTGGCACTATTCAACCGGATACTCGTGACCGATACCTGAGGAGCAATGGCTCCTTTCATCCTGACTTACCAAGGGCCCCAGGTCAATTGACCGCCTTTTCTTTCCAGCCAAAAAAAAAAGAAGAAAAAAAAGTTTTAAAATAGAGAGCTAGTGAAGAAGAAAGAAAGAACGAAAGAAAGAACGAAAGAAAGAAAGAAAGAGAAGGAAAGAAAGAAAGAAGGAAGGAAAGAAGGAAGGAAAGAAGGAAGGAAAGAAAGAAGGAAAGAAAGAAAGAAGGAAAGAAAGAAGGAAAGAAAGAAGGAAAGAAAGAAGGAAAGAAAGAAGGAAAGAAAGAAGGAAAGAAAGAAAGACCAGGCATCAAGCATTGCCTCTGATATAAGTTGAAGTGTACCTCATAAGAAAGGCAGGCAATGCATTTAAGTTCTATGTGGATTTGACCTGCGCTCTGTGTTGTGTAAATAACACATGGGACTGTGTGAGGGTGTTGTTAATGCGATTAGCCTTGCATTGGTAATACGGGCAAAGAAAGGACTGTTGGCACCGTGTGACGAGGAATCTTTACTTACAGTTTGCTGACCAACCGGGCGCGAATAGAGCGGTGTGAACACGCCATATCGAGCGTGAAGTATAAACAAATAATAAAAAATAGGAAAAAGAACAAAGAGGAGGGAAGAATCAGTAAATTATATATATATATATATATATATATATATATATATATATATATATATATATATATATATATATATATAGTAAAGTAAAATTTATAGAAAAAAAAGACAATTGCTCTAGATGTTTTTTCGATGTTTAATATTCTTCCAATGGTTTGATTTTAAATATAATAAGTTTGTCGTGTTTGGTCTTATGTGGCTGTCACACTACGATGACAAGCGGCGACGACAGCCCAGCAACAACGACTTCCGGTCTGTCGTCGATTGTCGCTCGGCTGTCGTGCAGCTGTCGCCGCGACACCTCCGCAACACCTCCAGTTTCTCGAATGTTTCTCGACTGTCGCCAGGTTGTCGTCGGCTTTTTGGACATGTTGAAAAACTTCGACGACAGGCGACGACAGCCGATGTCGGTCTGCTGTCGATACGGTGTCGCTATGGTGTCGGTACAGTGTCGCTATCAGGTCAGCTCACATGTGGCCGGCATCTTAGTCTTGGGCTTAAGACTAAGATGCCGGCCACATGTGAGCTGACCTTTGGCGAGGGACCATTGACCGGCGTCACGGTTCATTAAACAGTGCATTAGGTGGTGCGGGGGTGGTGGGTCACTGTGTCGGGTGAGGGTAGTGCTGGTGGGGGTGGGGTGATGTCCAGGCCTTCCCCTCAGCGCCCTGAGTGCTACGTGTGTGTGTGTGGGGGGGGGGGGGGCTCCAGTATGTGATCCCCTTGGTAGTGATTTATAGTGGCTTCACACGACATGGCGTTTGGCTTCTTTCTGATGTAGCACTTCTGATATCCATTGGCGATTTCTGTGTTTTTTTTCAAACTGGACTGTGTTTTTTTTTCAAACTGGACGCGATGACTGACTTGGTAGAGCGCTAGCTTCTCATGCGCGAGGTCGTGGATCAATCCCCCCCCCCGACTCCCCTCTCCGGCCGTGTCAAACCAACAACATGACTCTTATCGCTACCCTCCCTGGCACCAGCGATTACTAGGATAGGGTAATGACTGATTAATGTCAGTCAGGCAATTTACCAGTATTTGTCAAGGAAAGACCATTTAATATAATACACTGCTCTGTTTTAAGGCCAGAAGACCAGTGCCTCAGCGCTGACAAAAGATATTCAACAAATAAAATTACATTTTTAAAGAAAGAGAGAAAGATCAAAAATATTCTTACTGAGTGAGATATCAGATCACAGTGCTGGTTGTACGGTATCCCAACGGGGCAGCACTATGGAGGTCGCCATGAGTGTACAGTCAAAAGTAGTTAACCCGCCCTGATAGCTCCGTCCTTCGATGTTGTTAGTAAGTCCGTCCTGATATGACCTTAGATGTTGCCAGGACGTAAAACTGTAACAACCAACCAATGTTACTAAGTAAAACCCCAATAACCATAAGTTGTTTGGCCTTGCAGAAACTTGAGGCGTCCGTGCTGCACGAGTCTGACACTCTGCCCCTGAAGGGAGACGCGTCTGGGGAAGGGCCCACCAAGGTGCCAGCGAAGATCCGTCAGATAATCACCAAGCACCTCAGCACCGAGGACCTGCGCAGTCCCCAGCACCAGATCACCATGGCAACGCCCTCCATCGACACCGTCCGCGAGGAGAACCGCATGCTGCAGGTAATGAATGAATGAATGAATGAATACATTATCAATCGAAATATCAGTCGATTGATTCCTTAATTTGATTTGCTCCATTGCGAAATCGTGCAAAGGGAGCGTTGGCGTGTAGGTTCTTACAATACAGGTAGATGTATGCAGGTTGTCTTTGATTTACTTGACTAAGCCTTGAACTCGCATGAGAGGAGTGTTGATTCTGACTAGTGTATGAATGCAGGCTGTCTTTAATTGATTTACTTCGCTAATTCTTGAAGTTGCATGAAGGTGGTGTCGATTCTTACTGTATTCAGGCTGTCTTTAAAGTTTAAAGTTGCATAGTCCAATGGTTTTGAATTTCTGTATTTTTTTCTGAGATAAATATATTAGATCGATCACTAGCATCTACTTTACATTAGTGCAGATGCGCGAAAAGGAAGAAGGCAAGGCGGAGGTGGAAGAAAAAGAGGCGTTTATTGGGACGCCTCTGGCAACAGAGGGCAACAGGGCGACAGGAAGGAGGCTCATGAGGAGCAGCAGTAGAACGATAACAGGCAAGATAAGGCTCATGAGGAGCGACAAAAGAATGAATAGGTAGATAAGGGGCTCATAAGGAGCAGAGTCAGAGTTAGATACGGTTAAGAGGCTCATGAGGAGCAGAGGTCAGAGTTATGGTTAAGAGTTCATGTGAGGGGGGGGGGGGGGGCGCCGAGGAGCCCTCCACCAGCTGTAAGAGAAAGAAGATAAGTAAAGAAAGTTGGGTGGGTGGGTGGAGGAAAAAGGCAGAGCGCGGAGGAGGGCTGGAAGGCGAGTGACTGAGGGAGGCCGGCGGGCGGCCTTATAAGGGAGGGCAGGAGGGCGGGGTCAGGTGAGGTGTGAAAGCAGCAGGCCCGGGGGAGGGGGAGGGGGAAAGCTGAGAGGCGGACGTCGCGCGAGGTGCGAATGCTGTGCGACGGCCGGGGAGGCGGGGGGAGGGTCTCTTCCTCTCCACGCATCAAACGCAATGCTCGCATTACGACCAAGTTACTTTTATTTTAAATGGTAAACTTTTGAGATATTTTGAGTGCAAAGATGGAAAATTAGTTTTGGCAAGCTTGCCAAAAGTCTGACACCATAGACTTCTGCAGTAACAGATTCTGTTAAATTGACTCAGTATTGCCTTCTATGCAGAAACAAATGCTTAATAAGTGCATCAGTATCTAAGTTAGATATGTAAAATCAAATCTAGATAATTGGTTTGGTTTTGAAAATTTGATATTTCATCGGACTATGCAGCTTTAATTGGTTCACTTTGCTAAATCGGAAGAAAGGAGTGTCAGTTCTTACAAGCAGCTATGTGCGGACTGTCTTTGATTGTTCTTCATTATTTAACTGCAAACTCACATGAAAGTGTCAGTTCTTGGAAGCAGATGTATGTAGGTTGTCTTTGATCCTGATTGAATTATTAGAATGATCAAAAATGGGTGTGGGTGTGGAGGGGGGGGGGGCATCTCCAGCTCGCAATTGCTCTATGTATTCGGAGAGTGACCTAAGATTTAAACTATCCCAATAGGGATTTACACCGAAGATTGCAAGTTTGTTGAGTTGAAGAGTATAGGAAAGTATCGCTGGGATTAGATGTATTTATAAAAGCCATGATTATAATTATAAATACAAAATTGTAAGAGCTTTCAAACTGCCCAACCGAAAGCCTGGGGATATTGCCAACCAGGACTAATTTATCGATCTATGGTACTGAGAGTATAAAATCCCCATCGTCTAGGGATACCGCGTGTGGGTGGGTGGGAGTGAGGGGGGGGGGGCTCCTCCCAACCCCAGATTTCAGTGCGAGTACATAATTTAACTAATGCATCAATGCCAGCACCTACTTGCACAATTAACTAATTGCAAGTAATTGATTAAGTGATTGATTAATTCATGAATACAACAATATTGTGTGTAGTGGTGAGAATATAGCTGCTACCAGAGTCCAGATGCTAATCAGCGAGCCTATATGTATATTATGTATATAATATATGTGTGCTTTGAGAGGGAAGTACCAGCAAAATGACGCCATCTCATTCACGGAACCTTTCGTGGCATCGTTAGCGCACTCAGGGGGTGATGCCGGCGTCCGACTGAAAACAATGTGAACTAACCCTTTTTCTTTTTGCTAAATGTATTTTATTCAGTGAATAATGTCTTTTGTCAGCGCCAGAGCACTGGTCTTCCGGCCGTTCATTACAATTTGTTGGTACATAAATGACAATATCAGTTGCAATAATAAGCTTGCTGGTTGCTATGGCAACTCAAGATTGCTGAATCAGGTCACATACATCCAATCCAACGCACCCAGCTATTTATGTGAATGGATCTTTGTGGTTATGGTTTAGTCTGAAGGAGTTATTTCCTCACATTCACTGCCCCTTTTGGTGGGAAGAGTATGTTGAAGATGGGTGAGTATTAGACCTGTATTTACTTACTTTCAAGGTTAGTTCATTCCTTTTGTGAACATCAGTCTATTACGCCAGAACACAGGGAGGGAGCAAAGTCAGGATTTGACTATATTCGTGCATACGTCCACGATCTTATTCCACGCGACTACTTACGGGTTATTAGCTAATTACATTTCTATCATTAACTAATTAGTAAATAAAATAAATAACTTACTTTAAAGCATTCTAGGTCACGTAATGTGATGGACGGCTGGCAATGCACAGATGTGTTATTGCTACCAAATATGTTTTCACTGCTTTTATATATATATAAATATATAAGTCCTACTACGAAAAGATAACAACAATGCAAATTGGTCTGAGGTCTTTTATAACACTCTGGAAAGAAAACGCCTTGCCTAATCAAAACATTAAAAAATGTCAATTGGTGGTGAAGTGGCACAGACAAGGAGTATACCTGCTGGGGGCGGCGCCACTGGTGCTGATGGCCAGAAGCAATGCGCAGGCGCGTACCTATTGTCCAAAGCCATACACACTTGAAACGACTTCTTCTCCGCTACTTATATATATATATATAACATATATTATATAATTTATATATATATATACATATATATAATATTATATATATTGCTACTCCCAATTAACTATGCATTACTAACGCCCTTGTTTGTACAGCTGGGTAGCTGTTTGATGCGATGTGTGTGTGTGTGTGTGGGGGGGGGGGGTCAATAGGTTAGATTCAATTGTCATTCACCAATGGGGGTTGGGAGTTCTGTGGGTCGAGATATTGTTATTTTATCGCCTTGCTAAGAAATGGCTGGTTTAGTGTGGCATGGCGGTCAACCAAACTTGCCCACACCCTCACAATAACCCCTTCCTGACCTAGTTGTAGGTTGCTTACAGGCTTTCTATGTGGGTAGTTAATTTCCCTGTAATTTCAAGTGGAAAGTGTTACTGTCGTACTTCGGTCAATACATACTCAAGTATCGTGGTCATGTGCTAACAATACTGGCGAATCAAGTTTTATTTGTGTATTTATCTAAATTATCTACCAATCGTTGCCTGTTTTTGAGTTCAAATGCAATAGTATATCGAGGTGTCCTGTCTGTAAGGGACAGTCAAATGAAACAACTACAGTTTGTACATTGAATAATTGTCCGCACAAGGCAGGGGTCCGCCGATTACAGTGGTCACTTAATACCCCAGTCACACAAGGTTTGTGTTCGCTTATGATCGATTAGCGGCGTCAAAGCGTCCAACTTACGCCCGCCTTGCAGCCACCATACGGGCTGGCGCCGCGAAGTCGCCAATCTCACGGCGTCCATTTGGAAAATGTTGGACTCAAGGAGGTTGCAGCTGCAGCACCTGCATCCTCCTTGTGCCATTTTCCGGTGGCGCTATTATTATTATTTAAAAAAAAAAAAATGTTTGGTGCCCTGTCGCCACCAAGTCACCAACCTCTTGCTTGGTGAGTTGGTGCCGAACTGGCGGCGACAACACATGCAATGCCGCGGTGACCCAGGTCAGCAACCTCTCAGTGTCCCGCTCGATACATTGATTTAAAAACACAGTAGGACCAGGGTCACACCGACTGCGTTTTTGAATCAATGTATAGAGTGGGACGCTGGGAGGTTGGCAACCTTTTGGTCGTAAGGAGGTTGGCGGCGAATGCTGGCTCTCATGTGATTGGGGTATAGCTAAAGACAGGCATTACGCTATGGTGTATGTGTGTGTTTTGTGTGTGTGTGTGGGGGGTAGGGGTAGCCGGTGGGGGGGGGGGCATTACAGTGTTTTGGGCATTGGGCCATGGTTACCTGAGGTAACAGTAAAGCGCATGCCAAAGCCAGCCCCATTATGGTGAACCCATGAACTGGTCACATGAGGGTGTGATGACCCCCCGCCCCCCCATCTCCCGTCTCCCATCAGTAGCCATGGCAACTTTTCTTAATTGGTTGGAAGAAGGATGGATACCAACCGTGCTCCACTCACACCAAGCAACCTGGGGATGGCATCGATCAGCCTAATCCAGTCAAGAAGATGGTTTTATTTACATATGTTGCCTCAGATGTCACACTTGCCTTTGGTTGGCTGTGGTCTGACTAGTTTAACTTTAATTAAGAAGCGCTGTTGGATGTGTCTCCAACTGTTGCTCTCTTTAGTCTACCTTTGGTTCAGGAAGGTTGTGTATTTATTTGCTCCTTTTGTTTAACAGAATGAACTGAACCGAGTGGAAGATTTGTTGTCTGCCAGCCGAGCGGAACGTGATGAAATCGGCATCAAGTACAACGCCCTCAGCGAACGAGTGAGTACCTACCTCAACATATCTGTCGTGATTTCTCTTGAAGATTTATACTGCCTATCATGGATAAGTCTGAATAGACTTGTTTTCACCATTAGGCAGTTTGTCGATAGAAAGCCCGAGTCTACACTTTTACCGACCCAAGGGATTTTTAACCTCCCACACCACATAGACATGGTATGAGAGCAACTGGCCTTTGATGTCGCTGTAAGTTATACACAGCAGTGGAAATCCAAATTGGCAGAGGTGGGGGCACGGGGAATCGAACCACTGACCTTCAGATTAGGAGTCTGACCTAGAAAAAAGTCAGTCACTCTAACCACTCCGCCACAGAGAACACTCGGTTGCACTTTTACTAAGCAAACAGAGATATACAGGAGATGAGCAGCTCCCAATCGTCAATACTTTTAACAAAAGAGAAATGAAAAAAAACACGAGAGTTGACGACTTCAGTTAAAGTTGCGTAGTCTGATGCTTTTGACTTTCTGCCATTTTCTTAGATAAATACATTATGCTGATCTTTAGGATCTAACCTTGGTGGTATTTGATATTAAAATATACCAAATTAATTTGGCAAGCACGCCAAAACTCTGACACCGTAGACTTCAGTACTAACAGGTTCTATTAAATTGACTTATTACGACCTTCTATAAGGTTCTCCAGTATCTAAGTTGAATATATAAAATCAAATCTAGATAAGTGTTTTGGTTTTGAAAATTTGATGTTTTCATCGGACTATGCAACTTTAAAGGCAACCGGAAATGTCAAAACCTGTTACCGGTGATTCCGTCCAGGCGGCGCCACTGGAGGCTTGCCACTAGCGGCCAATTCAAGAACCTTCCTTCTTACCGGGTAAAGTTAGTGTGTCTGTGTGTGTGTGTGAGGGTGTGCGCGCGAGTGTGTGAGGGTGTGTGTGTGGTGGTGTTGGGCGAGGGTCGAGAGCTCATGGAGTGTTCATTACACATATGACTGTGATTCATATAGAAGAACTATTTTGATTGATCAATTATTTATTTTTTCCATTATGGCTGACGATTTGTTGGGAATACCTCTTTGTGACGTCACTTTAGGAATTCCACATTTCAGCTATGAAATTCACTCACAAAGGATTGCGAAGTTGTGTGCGGTTTGAATTGTGAAGGAGAGAATATATCCATTTTCAACATCGATTAAAAGTACAAAGATTTAATGCGATAACATATTTTATGCAGTAAGAAGTAGATATATGATTCACCCCATACTTGCAGTAGAGGTGAATGGCAACATAGTCTAAATACGGGCGAAAATAGATTTAGTATGGAACAGGAAGTGGACTCCCTGGTTCCAGTATCAAATGGCTACTTATATCGGCACAGAGTTGGTGAAATGGGAGAGAATGCAAAAAAAACAAGATGGTGACTGCAGAATGCCATCGATTTCACTTTTAATGTCCATTAAACTATGTTTTATTATATATCGTGAACAATATATTTAGCTTCTTAAATTACGAATTTATCTGCTCATTTCATTTACCCAACATGTAGATAATTTTTGCTACTTTTTCTAATGGGTTGATTTTCACCTCTACTGCAAGTACGGGGTGAATCTTGTATCTAAGTAAACAGATGCACTGTTTCCTGCCACTGATAGAATGATTCAATGGGTATCTATTGAACTTGCCATAGCAACGCTGCGAAGCAATCCTGAAGCTAATAACATAAATCGTTGTAAATGTTAACGGGGATTAAATGTCAAACACTATATATTTGTTCTGTGCCCGTAAGCTGTGTTGTAGCAACCAGGAGGCGAAAAAAACCTGTTTCACGAATATTATTTTAGCTACCTTGAAATCCAGTTAATTTATCTGTAATGAACCACATTTTAAAAAGAATTAGAAAGTTTTTTAATCTGAATTTAATGAAATCAAGAAATAAATAAGTAATATAGGTTTCTATTTCTAAATCCATAATTGTGATTTGCATTCGAGGAAAGATATATTGGCCCAGTAATGCTATTTCTCAGCGCATCTGAGTTGAACTGAATAACCAAACTATAAATATATTGAGGAGCCTCATGGGTGGATCCAAACTCCACTCGCCCCTATTAATTATAGGTAATTGGTCCCTAAATAGGATGACCATCATATCCTTTTTATTTTATTTTTTATGTAATGATACACAAAAGAGCAAACAGTTAAGCGATATAATTAAGCCATCGCAACCCGCTGACTGATTCCTAAATATTGGATCGCCATAGGCTGGTAGTGTTGAAAATGTGCATTTAGGACTTAAGTGCATTTAAATGGCTGAACTCTGCTGGGATGCGGGGCCTTATTGAATAGACACAGATGATTCCCAACAGCAAACCCCCCAAGTGTGTTCCTTTAGCAAGAAAACAAATTTCCTAAGTTTCATATGACTATGACTATGCGATATATATATAGTTAGCAAAATCTAGAATGAAATTCCCTATTAAGTATTTTGCATTGAATGACTAATGGCAGTAGGACACCCCTTCTCGTGTGTGGAGGTCGTGGGATCGATCCCTGCCTGAGTTAAACTAATCTTACAAATTCGGTACTTGTCACTACCTCACCTGAAGCTCGGCATTACTAGGATAGAGCAAGGACTGGTTGGCTCAGTGTCAGGATAATGCAACTGAATGGGAGTGTCAGTGATGCATCATGCTCCTGGCCCGGTTTCCCAGTGGAGTAGCACTGAGAAGTCACCATGAGTGAATGCACTAAACTGTCAGCATGAGTGCATACAACCACCTAGATAAAAGATTCACCCGGTACTTGTGTAGTACACGGCTGAAGGACACCGTAGTCTAAATACGGGCGAAAATAGCCTTAGTATGGGACATGAACTAGAAACTGTGGTTCCAGGATCAAATGGCTACATATATCGGCACAGAGTTGGTGAAATGGGAGAGAATGCAAAAGGACAAGATGGCGGCCACAGAACGCTGTCGATTTCACTTTTAAATCTGATTAAACTAGATGTTTTATTATATTTTTCAACTCAAAGGTAGCGGGTAAATATGAAGACGTACATAAAGAATATATTGTGATTCTTAAATTAAGAATTTACCGGGTCAGTTAATTAACCCAGCATGTCAAAATTCTTTGCCTGCTTTTCTAATGGGTTGGTTTTCACCCATGTACTGGAAGTATGGGGTGAATCTTTTATCTAACAACCACCATGCCACTATGAGTCACCATGAGTCACCATGAGTCACCATGAGTGCATCCACGTCGGTATCCATCCTTGTATGATCTGATATGTGACTCGTAGCATGGCATCTCGGCGAGGCAGCACTATATAGTCGCCATATGTGCAAACTGTCCTGATTTGATCTTTGACCTTACTAGTACATATAAAGCAAACTAAACCAAGCAGTGTACCAAGAAAGTGGTCAATTAACCAATTTGAACCACAAAAAGCAAACAAATGCACCGTGTGCATATATGGCTAACATAAATGATTGAACGCCACTCGACAACTATCAAAGCCATCTCAGGTCAAAACGAGGCTTCCTATTAGACTACATCTCCATTCCAGCGGCGCGCTGCATTGTGGGATGTGTCAGAAGCAAAACAAACCCACGAGAAGCACATGGCACATGCTAATACACTGGGTGCAGTTATGAAATGTGCTAGTTTTAGCTCATCTCAGCTCTTCTTTGAAACATAGAACACAAACTAAAAAAATATATATAATAAATTAAGATATTAATCGTTTATCCAGCATTGCATTTACATCAATGTAATCAGCACATCTTATGCCATGTGCATTTAGATTTAGACAAATTTGGACACTCAGACTAGTGTTAGAGCCATAGCCAGAGTCAGTTTTACTAATTTTTTTCATGTTTTTCGGAACGGTGATCTAGTCTATTGGAACTGATGCGCGTCTCTAATGTCCATTGGTACCAGGCGCCTCCCCTATTAATCACTGTCCATCCCTTAAATGCCATGACGGTTTACTCATTGGCTTACTAACGACACATGCGACTTGCGTATGCATGATTAGTGGGAACTTAGTTACTATGGTGACCATCGACGGTGCCACCATGTATCCTTTCCTGTTGTTGTTGTTGTTGTTGTTGTTGTCGGTGATGGATTTCCGTGGGAATTGATCAATTAATGAGCACACGGAAATGGGTTAAGTAGCGGCAGATGACACCTTCTGCTTTAACCAGGAACGATTCATCAACAATTCACCGATCCTTTTTGTCGAATTATTATGCGCACATATCTCAAGTAATAGCTCGCTCTTCACAATGGCAGATCCAAATTTAACATTTATGATTTAAAAAATGTATTATTCAGCCAGGAAGCAATCATTATTAATATCCTTAATGGTTGAGATTTAACATATATTATATTTTAATTGTGCGAGTTGTAGTTTTTACTCTAGTTTGTTGGTTATACTAGACCTCATATGCATAATTTAGAGCAGTTTGTATGGCCACATTGGGCCGTGACCATCACCTGCTCACACTCCATGGCCTGACCATTGACCCCGTTGACCTGGGGTGGGTGGGATGGAGGGGAGTGGGGGGGGGGGGCAGTTGGACTGGGAGCGTTGCGGGGTGGTACAATACAGGTTGGTTGTTGGAGTTTTACATCCTGGCAACATCTAAGGTCGCATCAGGACAGGTACTGACTTGTGACAGTGCACACTCATAGTAACTTTATAGTGCTGCCTCACTAGGAAATCAGGCTGCCAGCACCATGACCCAATATCCCACCAAGTCACATTATCCTGACACTGAGCTAACCTGTCCTTGCCCTATCCTATTAATGCCAAGCCTATTAATAGGAAGTGACAAGTATCAATTTTGTATGTCATTGGTTAGACTCGACCCAGAATCGAACTTCCTACCTTCCATACGGGAAGCCTGTGCCCTACCGATTCGGCCGCCGGGTCCGGTAGTACCGTACAGTAGTCACTATAGTTAGAGGTCAACTCCACATACAACCAATGTTGTTCTGACATAACAAGTGTCCGGTCATAACAAGTGTCCGGACATAACAAGGACAGTCACATGAGACAAAAACAGATCGTGCATTGAAAAATTGTTGGCACATGAGAGTGGTTCGCCCATCACAGAGTTGGACGAGACAGATGTTACTTACTGTATGTACTGCATCGATCGTGTGTAAAATATGGATGTTGCACCTGATCTTATCTAACGATAACGGCACCTGGAGATGTGATGCCATTTAGGCAGCCCTATGTATAAAATATCATTTCTACCGGCCCATGGTATGTGAGGCCTGCTCTCGTCTGCACTATCAGTGTATACCAACATGTATGAAATCTGACCAATATGTATGAAATCTGACCAATATGTATGAAATCTGACCAATATGTATGAAATCTGACCAATAATGATGAAATCTGACTTTTCTACTATTCCCTGACAGTGCTAAACCTATGGGAGAATATCCGCGTATTCGCGGAAATTCACCGTCGGTTTACAGATAACCTTACCTTGAGCATAGAATTCCGTTTTTTTTGCTGGAGACCACTTTCATCATTGCTTGTGGGAGTGCCAATGATCGACTAGCTGGCCATCCCTCCTTCCTCCTTCCCTCCCTCCTTCCTTCCTTCCTTCCTTCCTTCCTTCCTTCCTTCCTTCCCTCCCTCCCTCACCGGATGCGGTGGCCTAATCGGTACAGCGTGGGCTTCGTGTGCCAAAGGTTGGGAGTTTGGTTCCCGGTCGCGTCAAACCAATGACTTTAAAATTGATACTTGTTGCTTCCTAGCCTGACACTCAGCATTAATAGGATAGGGCATGGACTGGTTAGCTCAGTGTCTAGCTAATGTGACCGAGTCAGATAGTGGGTCATGGTGCCGGCGGCCTGATTTACCAGTGGGGTAGCACTATAAACTCACCATGAATGTGCACTGTCACAAGTCAGTACCCATCCTGGTATAAACTTAGATGTTGCCAGGACGTCAAACTCCAACAAACAAACAAACCCTCTCTCCCTCCCCCCCCCCCTCTCCCTCTCTGGGAAAGCAATGGGAAATCGGGAACGACTTGACTCTTTTTTTCGGGCGTGCTGTAAACCACATAACCACATGTCGACACCTGCACCTTGCTCGCGTTGGTTCCTGGCAGTCTCATTAACCTGCCGGTCACCAGTGAACGTGAGAGAATTAACTTACCGGTGTGGCGTTTTCAGCCGTGTGCCGTGTTCAGCCGTGTGCATAGACTCAAACTCAAGGCATTGTCAATGGTCGTGAGTCACTAACCTTATAAATTTAATATAATGTTTTTGGTAAAGATGTTTTCTATATGTGTACCAAGCGATTTGTTTCTAGGTGGTGTGGTTTTAGAGATATTTCACTTTTCCTGGATTTTCTGTATGAAGATTGCTCACCACCATTGACAATGGCTTGAGTTTGACGGTACGCACAGTGCACAACATTAGTTTTATTCAAAATTAATAGAAATCAAGAACAGTAACCTTATAAATGTAATATAATCTTTTTGGTAAAGATGTTTTCTATATGTGTACCAAGCGATTTGTTTCTAGGTGGTGTGGTTTTAGAGATATTTCACTTTTCCTGGATTTTCTGTATGAAGATTGCTCACCACCATTGACAATGGCTTGAGTTTGACGGTATGCGCAGTGCACAACATTAGTTTTATTCAAAATTAATAGAAAGCAAGAACACTAACCTTATAAATGTAATATAATCTTTTTGGTAGAGATGTTTTCTGTATGTGTACCAAGCGATTTGTTAATAGGTGGTGTGGTTTTAGAGATATTTCACTTTTTCTGTATTTTCTGTATGAAGATTGCTCACGACCATTGACAATGCCTTGAGTTTGAGTCTATGCACACGGCTGAACACGGCACACGGCTGAAAACGCCACACCGGTCACCAGCCAAGTGATAGGCCATGCGCGCGCAAGCCGCTGCGAGACCGCCAGATTAGCATATATCTCTCAACTCTTCTCTCCCCAAACACCGGCCTCTCTCTCTCTCTTTCTCTCTCTCCCCTCTCTCTCTTTCTCTCTCTCCCCTCTCTCTCTTTCTCTCTCTCCCCCTCTCTCTCTCTCTCTCTTTCTCTCCCTCTCTCTCTGTGTATATATGTATATATAAATATACAGTATAACCCCGTTAAACCAAGCTTGGTTAAACCCAACGATCGGTTAATCTATTTATCCTATAAAAAAAGTTGGTTAATCCAAATTATCGGTTAATCTAAACAAAATTATCGGCCCCCAGGCCCCTCTGGTATGATTAAACCAAACTTTCATGTGGTTATAAGGTCATCTGAGACCCCACTGACTTTTTTATATGATAAATGGTAGTATTTTGCTGGGCCACCAAACAAAATTTGGATTAACTGATCGTTCGGTTTAAGCGAGCTTGGTTTCATGGGGTTATACTCTATATACATAAAAAAAACAATAATCAAAGTCTCCACATACATTGTATATTACATGTGCAATACACGCTTACTCAAAGTCAAAGCCAAAGCTTGGTTAAACCAGTGATCGGTTATTCCAAACAAATTTCTAGGGTCCCTTCAAGTTTGGTTTAACGGGGTTATACTGTGTATAATATATATATATATACGTAAAACTCCAACAACCAACCAACTTTCTGAACTTCCCACTAATTTCCTCTTTCCCTCTCCTTCTCCCCCCCCCCCCTCTCCCTGCCCCCCCCCCCCCTCCTTCTCCCCCCCCCCCCCCCCTACGTCAGATCTAAACTAGCCAGTTAACCTGGCCACAGGGTAGTGGGGGAAGAGGACAGTATTAGTAGTGACTGCACAGTACACACTCAAACCAATGACTTACCAAATTTATTCTTGTCGCTACCTAGCTTGGTGCGATGCATTACTAGGATAGGGCAAGGACTGATTTGGTCAGTATCAGGATAATGTGAATGAGTGGGAAGTTGGGGTCATGGTGCTGATGGCCTGGTCTCCCAGTGGGGCAGCACTACAAAATCACTATGAGTGCGTACTGTCGCAAGTTGATACCTGTCCGGATATGACCTCAGATGTTGCCTGGATGTAAAACACCAACACACAAACAAAACATCGCCGATCACATGGGTTGCTGAATGCAGGTACTACTGTACTCCCTTGCCTCTCCATCTACTACGTAAGCATTCCCAGGGGACCGGTTTGGGCAGCATGGGGAGGAAGTCGGAAGTGACGTATTGCATCACACATGCGCTGCCCAGTTTCCGTACTACCAAAGATATAACTATATTCAGGAATGAAAGATCTCCGCGGTTTCGCGGATATCCGCAATTTTTTATATTGATTTTTTAAATATTGATTAACGCTAAAGTGCCTGTCACACTATGGCGGAATGAGCAACGGACAGAACCGGAGAAAAAATATTCTAGTCCAGTGTTATTCCGTCTTGAAATGTATCGATTATGTAACGGACGGGTAACGGATGGGTAACGGACGGTAACGGATGGTGATGGTTGATAACATATCTAATGATCAACGGACAATTCAGAATACAAAAAGAACTATAATGAATGGCAACGGATGTGTAATGGATATGTAACGGACGGGGAACGGACGGTAACAGCTAATAACCGCATAGGTCAGTCCAGCACAATCCGTTACAAGTCTTGTGCATGCTCAAAACTTGTAACGGATCGTGCCGGATATCAATGGATATCAACGGATATGCAATGGACACAAACCAAACTTTGCCGGATATCAACGGACTTTGTTCGGTTTCTTTCCGTTTCCCCAATCCGGTGATGTGTGACAGAGCCTTAAGCAAAATTCCAAGGAATCAGTATGTATGACAACAGTTGAGTAGTTTGAATCCTGATTTTATATGACCTTAGATGTAACTAAAACATCAAACTCAAACAAGAACGAGCTAGGCATGGGTGATAATACAGTCACAGTTGAAACCCGCCTTCCGGCATTTCCCCGCGAATCCCTGACAGTGCTAAATATAAATATATATGGCCGTCGGTGTAATAATCTGGCCTTGATTTCTGCGTTTTTACTGGAGACCACCTTCATCCCTGTATATTACATGGTGGAGTAGGATCTTTGGTACCTGGAGTACTTTGGCAGTACATGGAGGAGCGCCCCTCACACCGTGCTTGTTTAGATACGCTGGTCACAGCGGAATGCAGACAGTTAGATCAGCGCATGTTTTAAATGCTGAGAGACGGAGGAATTTACCCCCACAGTTCCAAAGTACACATATAGTTACGAATCATGAAATACTCTTTTAACTAGTCACATTCCAGAAACGCAGTGCAATGTAAGTTCAGTGCATTAACTATCCAGATAGTTTTACACTCAATGCCTTTATGTGACAATTAAGTAATACATTTTAATTTATTGTTTCATATGTATGCTTATATACGTATATATATATATATATATATATATATATATATATATATATATATATATATATATATATGTGTGCTGTCTAAGAATTATACAAGTATAATAACCAGGAATATCCCATCTCTCCCTCATCACTCAATCAGCTCAATGGACTGTGGGAGTCTCTCATAGTCATCTACTGCTCCAGCCTCCCCACCTCAGTTCCGAGGGTGGCGCAACCACCCCTTCACACTGTTCTTTATGGAGGCAAACTATTATATATATATATATATATATATATATATATATATATATAATATATATATATATATATTAATTTAACTTTTACTTTAAAGTTGCCTAATCTGATTATTTTGAGTTTATTCTATATATTTTCGATAAATATTTTCGATTCATCATTATGATCTACTTTACCTTAAATTGAAGCTGACTAACTTCTATTTTAATGGGTTAACTTTGGAGAAATTTGAAGTGAAACAATCTGAAATTCATTTTAATTCACTCAACGAGGCAAACAACACAAGGCGAATATGGATTTAAATAAAACAAGTATATTTATTTAAAGAAAATAAGTCCGTAACTTCCAGGAAGTTGAGCGATCAAGTATGAGTGAGCGTGTTCGGCGACAGGGCCAATCTTAACTAGTGCAAATATGAACAGTCAACAATAATCAAAGGCAGCAAAAGTCAGTAAGCGACATGACAGAATCTCAGTTCCGTAGTATTAACAGAACTAACATGTATAATGTAACAGTAAGTGTAGATAGAATAACAAGATAACGACTTAACGTAACGACCAGCGCTCAACCCTTGGGTGGGTAGGTGGGGGAGCGAACCTGCTGCTCCGACGGCCGGGTGAGGAGTGAGTACTACTCGTGTCGCGATACAGCAAGAAAACTACTTGACCTGGTTGCCTCGTTGAGCAAATTACTCATGTTAGCCTCGCCAACATGACAAATGTGAACATCAAAATGCTGGTCACCAGAGGCTTCAGCAATGACAGGTTATATTAAATTGACCTAGTTTTCCTTCTATGCAGTAATGAATGATTAATGAATATGTCTAGTTTTAGTATTAGTAAGTCTAGTATCAGGATCAAATACAGTATAACCCCGTTAAACCAAGCTCCGTTAAACCAAACGATCGGTTAATCCAAACTTTTTTCGGCGGCCTGGCAAAATACTACCATTTATCATATACAAAAGTTGGTTAAACCAAAGTCGGTTAATCCAAACAAAATTGTCGGATCCCAGGCCACTTCCGGTACGTTTAAACCAAACTCTGTTGTTTTTCTTTTGGTACATTAGTTGTTTAAGCAAGGGAAATTTCAGTCGCAGACGACTGGTCTTCCTCATTCCACTGCTCCTTGCCCTATCCTAGTAATGCCGAGCATCTGGCTAGGAAGCGACAAGTATAAATTTTAACGTCATCGGTTTGACTCGATCAGGACTCGAACACACGATCTACCAACACGGGAGACGGACGCTCTAACTCATTCGGCCATCCCGTCTGGTTAATATAGCTATATTATATATGTGCAGCTATATTATATATGTGGGTATGAGGTCATCTGAGAGCCTACTGACTTTTTTATATGATAAATGGTAGTATTTTGACGGGCCGCTGAAAAAAGTTTGGAATAACCGATCGTTTGGTTTAACCGCGGTTGGTTTAACGGGGTTGTACTGTAGGCCTATATATATATTATATATATATATATATATATATAATATATATATATATATATATATATAATATATATATATATAAACAATAATCAAAGTGTCCACATACGTTGTATATTACATGTGCAATACACGCTTACTTAAAGTCAAAGTTAAACCAAAAATCGGTTAATCCAAACAAATTTCTAGGGTCCCTTCAAGTTTTGTTTAACGGGGTTATATTGTATAGGTAAGTATTTTGGTTTTGACACATTGATGCTTTCATCGGATTAGCCAACTTTAAGAGAGAGTAAGACGTTGACATGGGAGCATTTCCACTCTTATTTGTAGAGACTGCGTGATGTGGGGTTAAAACAATCTTCTTTTACTAACATCTAGGGATACAAATTTGTATACTTTTATCATGAGACCTGAAAAAAATATAAACACCTATGTGCTCTTATTTGTACATATCATATATTTCTATTGGTTAAGCATATCCTACTTTGTATTTGAGTTCAATACAATTCATTTAATGCCTTTCTATGACTAGTGTTTACATACACTCGGCATTACTAGGTTAAATGTAATGGTGCTGTCACATTATGACGTATCTCGCCGCCGCGCCATCAACATGCAAAATCACTTTTAATCGTCGAGAAACGTCAAACTTTTCGACGTCAGCGCAACGTATTGGTAGCGTGCGGCCGACGTTGTGGTAAAAGTTTGGCGCGCCATCCTGATATGACCTTAGATGTTGCTAGAATGTAAAACAACAAAAAGCAACAGTTTGGCGCAACGTGTGGGAACGACTGTCACGCACGCATGGCATGTGCCTATTGTTCGCATAACGTTATTCCAGCGATCTCGATGTGCTCCTAACGTCGCCATAATGTTGGCACCCGCGCGTTGTCGGTCGTCGAAAGTTTTGTGCAAGCACAAAACTTTGCCGACCAACTGACGCGCACTGCCGACCGTCGCCGTAGATCAACATATACCAACGTATACCAACGCTCGCATAACGCGCGCGTAACACGCGAGTAACACTTCCCGACGTTTCGCAAAAAAATTACACATGTCGCCGTGCGTTGGCGAGAAACGTTGTAATGTGACAGCACCATAAAGGACTGGCTAGCTCAGTACCAGGGTAATGTCAGTGTGTGGGGTATTGGGTATTGGTGCAGAGACATAGCATTTGTGTAGAACAGCTTTATTAGGTCATGTATCCGTAGACTGTTCCCTTGTGGCATGTTACCTTGTTCCGTATTTGCATATGACCTTGTGACATGCCACACAGACAATGAACCTGTACTTTGCTCACTGGCCGTTCCCATAGGTTGGACCCATGGACTGTATGGCCTTATGCACTACACATGTGACGTACTGACCAGGATCATAGAGAATGAACATGTTCATTGTCTGTGTGATGCGTCACAAGCGCCACAAGGGAACAGTCTATGGATACACAGCCTAATGTTGACTGCGCAGTGTTACAAGTCGGTACATGTCCTGAGATAATCATAACTGTTGCTAAGATGTAAAACCCCAACAAACCAAACCAAGCTTAACAGTAAATGCGCGTCTTTCAGCTAGTATTGAGGTTATGTGCTAATGCCATGCTACCTGCCGTTATTACCTTTGAGTCCTGACCTCTCACAAGTATAAGTAGCATATTAAATACACACCCTCACCGCAAAAGAAAGGAAAGCCAAATCCTAAAAGTGCCTCAACGGGTATCATATGTACCTTCGGCTTAAGCTTAGAATTGTGCATTATGCAGTAATAATGTATGTAGCCACATTCAGACCTTTACACGGCCAGAATGTCTATGCCCAGCTCCGACTTGTCCGACTGGTGCTAAGCCAGTCAGTTGGCAACAAAACAGTATTTAATGTTGGCCTTTAACTGTGTCGATTTCATATATGACGGCCATATATTATGGGTGACTGAACCGTCTGGCTGGCTGTGGGAAGGAGTGGTGGGACGGTCGGTGGAAGGGTCAAGCCCGCAGTTTATTTATTGGAGCTTAGCCCGAGGAAATTGCCCGTGTAGCAAGTGCAGTGATATTCTACCAGGTCTCACTGAATAAAACTCTCTTACTTTTAGTGTTAGTCCTGAAAGTGTCCTCATCTCGTCTCACTATTTATTCCTTACGCTTGTGATACAGGACGGTTGGGTGTCCGCTTCCAGTACAGCCGCTTGTGGAATCAATCCCCACCAGAATCAAACCAATGAATTACAAATTTATACTTGCCGTTACCTAGCCTGACACTCGGCATTACTGGGATAGGGCAAGGAGCAGTGGTATGAGGTAAACTGAATGTCTGCGATTGAAATTTCCCAGCTTAATCAATGAATGTAACTAAACAGAAACAAGAATAGCACACCAAAGACATACCGTTTTGCCGGGTGCGATGCCTCGCTTTAACAAGGTGGGCAGCCAGTGTCCTATTCTTGGTGATAATCAGCTGGGGGTGCGGCCTGTCTCTGACTGGTCAGAGATCAATAGGCCTACCTACTGTTTCACTCCGCTAACACGTACGTCTCAGCAGTCCTGATATGACCTTAGATGTTGCCAGGACGTAAAGCCCTAATAACCAACCAACCATCTCAGCAGTCTCACAATGCACTATTGTTCCAAACGGAGATAAAGACACTAACTATAACAAACAAACATTGATATGTGTACAGCTATGTTATATCAGTGTAGCTATATTATATATGTGCAGCTGTATTATATATGTGCATCTATATTATTATATGTGCAGCTATATTATATATGTGCAGCTATGTTATATATGTGCAGCTGTATTATATATGGGCAGCTGTATTATATATGTGCATCTATATTATATATGTACAGCTATGTTAAAATAAGTGCAGCTATATTATATATGTGCAGCTATATATATATATGCAGCTGTATTATATGGGCAGCTATATTATTATATGTGCAGCTATATTATATATGTGCAGCTATATTATATATGTGCAGCTGTATTAGATATGTACAGCTATATTATATATGTACAACTATATTATATATGTGCAGCTATATTATATATGTGCAGCTATATTATATATGTGCAGCTATATTATATATGTGCAGCTATATTATATATGTGCAGCTATGTTATATATGTGCAGCTATATTATATATGTACAACTATATTATGTGCAGCTATATTATATATGTACAACTATATTATATATGTGCAGCTGTATTATATATGGGCAGCTATATTATTATATGTGCAGCTATATTATATATGTGCAGCTATATTATATATGTGCAGCTATATTATATATGTGCAGCTATGTTATATATGTGCAGCTATATTATATATGTACAACTATATTATATGTGCAGCTATATTATATATGTACAACTATATTATATATGTGCAGCTGTATTATATATGGGCAGCTATATTATTATATGTGCAGCTATATTATATGTGCAGCTATATTATATATGTGCAGCTATTTTATATATGTGCAGCTGTATTATATATGTGCAGCTATATTATATGTGTGAGGCTATATTATCTATGTGCAGCTATATTATATATGTGCAGCTATATTATATATGTGCAGCTGTATCATATATGTGCAGCTGTATTATATATGTGCAGCTATATTATATATGTGCAGCTATATTATATATGTGCAGCTATATTATATGTGCAGCTATATTATATATGTGCAGCTATATTATATATGTGCAGCTATGTTATATATGTGCAGCTATATTATATGTGTGCAGCTATATTATCTATGTGCAGCTGTATTATATATGTGCAGCTATATTATATATGTGCAGCTATATTATATATGTGCAGCTGTATTATATATGTGCAGCTATATTATATATGTGCAGCTGTATTATATATGTACAACTATATTATATGTGCAGCTATATTATATATGTACAGCTATATTATATATGTGCAACTATATTATATGTGTAGCTATATTATATATGTACAACTATATCATATATGTGCAGCTATATTATATATGTGCAGCTATATTATATATGTACAGCTATATTATATATGTGCAGCTATATTATATGTGTGCAACTATATTATATGTGTGCAGCTATATTATCTATGTGCAGCTATATTATCTATGTGCAGCTGTATTATATATGTGCAGCTATATTATATATGTACAACTATATTATATATGTGCAGCTATATTATATATGTGCAGCTATATTATATATGTGCAGCTATATTATCTATGTGCAGCTATGTTATATATGTGCAGCTGTATTATATATGTGCAGCTAACTGCTCAGGGAGCCTCTCTTTAGGTTGTGTAGCCTCTGGGATATTTACATAATCATTTATGCGCGGTCACATCTTTTCGATGTCGAAAGTATGTGCACGCGGCTTTTTGTGAGATGTGAGATGTGGAGTGTGGCTTCGTGACCCAGGCCACTGTGCTGAGGTTTCTTGGAACTAAAAGGGACAGGTGTGAATAATGTTTTTTTTAAAGATAGTTTTTGTTGTTGTTAACAGTGTTTTATAACCTTTGTAAAATATTCCGATAATCAGCAGAGGGGGAAATGGAAATCCTCTATTATTATTATTCTGTGTGGCCAGCCAAGAGTGTGTGTATGTATGTTGTGTATATATATGGCTTGGCCCATGCTTGAGGGCAGGTAATTATAGACATAGGAATGATTGGGAGGTCTGGGTGTGAGTGCACTCAGGGCCTGGCTCTCTGCTGAGTTAGGGGTCAATGCACACAGGGGTCAAGGTGGGTGGTGACCACAGGTCAACCAGCTCTGGTGGTGGGCAGACCACTGGTGGTCATGGTAACCAGAAATGCTGAGTCCCTATTGGAGGAACTGGGAATGCTGCTTCCCTATTGGTTGAGTGAATGGCATGATCCGATACCAAGAATCCATGTACTATATATAATAAACCAGAGGGGCTTGGACTCTCTTAAGGCCCAGTCACACCTTACCGGATTAGGGAAACGGAAAGAAACTGGACACAGTAGAGTGAAATAGGTCAATGTCCGGTTTAAATATGGTCAGCATCCGGCGTTTCCGGTGTGTATGGTGTCAAGTTTTGAACATGCACAAAGCTTGGAATGGATGCTGCCGGACTGATGTGGATGGTTGTTGTGCGGTTTAAGTTTGTTTTGTCCGGTTCATGTCCGATAACCACCCGTAACGTCTCCGGTTAGCTTCCTGAATAGTCCGTTGACGGGAATTCGGTCCGCTGGCTTTTTATATGTATTCAGCGCGTCCATCAGGTGACGTAAACAGTCCGGTACGTGGCCGGTTCATGTTCGGTCCGTCCGTTTGACATTCGGTTTTCGCTCGTCGGTTCACGTTCCATGTCCGTTTAGCTTTCGTTTTGTCCGGCGGCCTTATCCCGATAGCGCAACATTTCGACACATTTAAATACATTTTGATACCAAACACCACCGGACTAGAAAATTCTTTGTCTGATTATGTCCGTTGCTCAATCCGGTAAGGTGTGACAGGCACTTTGCACTCTTACTTTTGCTTTACTTTCTCTCTTTCTATCCATCTGTATTGTTTTTCACTTTAGCCTACCTACATAGCCACAGACTCGAACACCAACTCTACAAAACTGGTGACCACAACAATTTTCAAACCATGGTGTTGATCTGAAGTACAGCAGCTGGTAGGGGTGCTCGCGTGGTGTGTTGTGTAGGTAGTGCTTTTTCTTGTTTCTTTGACTCTGTGGGGGTTCAAATTTATTATTATAAAATTGAGTTGTCAACAACTTTTCTGACAGTTTTCGATATTTTCCAAGGTATGCTTTCGGCTGCTTTAACCTTACCACAGAGGGGGGGGGGGGGGCATAGTAATACACTACACAACTTTTTCTCTACTCTTTTTCTACTTACATACAAATATATACTTGATTTTCAATTCTGCTAATCTTTTTCTACCACAGTATACAATAGCACATTGATTATGCCACTCACGTGTTCGATGGAGGATTCTTTACATGGTGACTTTACCCACTGGTTTAAAAGTGAGTGTACCTTGAACAACTTTTCAAGTGAAACGCAGGAGGGAGAAGCATGGGTGAAGTTTATGGCTTTAAATTTAGGTACTCTTAAGGAAGAGCAGGCGGAGAGGTTTGAGCAGATTAGGGACAGGACAGACATGAGAGAGCAGAGGGAAGAGTGCAGGGAGGCATGAGAATTATTACAGGTGGAGGAGAGACAGAGGGAGATGTGTTGTCGGTCATTCAAAGCGTATGGGAAATATGTACCCTTATTAGACGGGTCGGATAGAGGTGCTCTATGCAATTGGATGGATTTGATCGAGCAAATTGGTACTCTTTCTGGGGTTTCTGACCTTGATATTATTCGGTTTGCTTTATCTAATGCGACAGGTACTTTGCATGAGGTACTTTTCACTGCCTTTCAGCATGAAAACGCAAAATCATGGAAGTAAATTAAGGAAGTTATTGCTTATAGTATACTCTATTGACTGCTGATGAACGTTCAGATTTGAAGTGAATTGTTCTATTTATGAAACAGGAAGAGGGTTAGCGCTTTAAGACAGCAGCAGCTAATGGCTGGGATTTGACGAATGCTGTATTGCGTACTGATACATTAGAGATCCTACTATCTGGTTTCTGGATTCATTATTAGACGACAATACCATGTGGTATGTGGAGACTAACTGACCGAAAATAGTACAGCATTAGATTTTTCTGGTTCATCTTCTGCTTTGAAGGGTTCTAAATCGTCTAACACACATATTCAGGTAATGAAGTCGCTACAGGGTGAGATGAAATCTCTTAGGAAGTATATAACTAATTTGTCACTAGGCAGTGGAATTTCTGAAGATTCCTCAATAAATAGTGTGAACGCGGCAGCACTGAGTAATGTCCATTCATACAACATCAGTGCACATGTTGGATTTCCGCACGTCCATGTAGAGCAGCCGGTGGGAGTAGGGAATGCAGACTTGATTGGTCACGCTTCAGTGGCACAGCGCACTGCGACGCATGCGATGTCAACACAACAGCAGGGGGTCAATAGAAATTTTCCACCCATTGCGGGAACGCAGGCGCTACCATTTAGCACGCCTCACACGTATTGGCAGGTTCAGAAAAATAATGTCTGTGGACAGGGAAGACGTAGCACAGCAGATAAGCATACAATTTTGTGTTAGTTATGTAATAAAGCACACATGTTGCGCGATTGTCCATTCAAATTAAAATTGCTTTCTGGTATTAGCATGAGCGGTACTACACTGTCAGGAAACTAAAATGTGCACTTGATGCACATCCTTTGATTCAAATTGAATTTGACAGGTTTAATTTATGTGGTCTTGTAGACTCAGGTGCGGCTAAAAGTTTGATACATTTGCCTGTTTTCCAATATTTGGTTGACATCGGTATATCCGATGGGCAATTGTATCCAGGTAGTAGATTGAGATCACTATCAGGACATTTAATGCATAGTATAGGTATAGCGTATATCTCAATTTATGATGCGTTATGTCCTTTCTTTGTAGTTGAGTCATTGAGTTTTGATATGCTCATAGGGACAGATGTAATGGAAATTTGTGCAGCTGAAATTAGTTATAAGGAGAAATTTGTTTCATTATGTGATAATATTCATCCATGAATAGGGTTAGAGAGTGTAGATAAAGCAATTGCAGGTATAGTCTTAGAGTTAGACTATTGGAAGATACAGTTTCCTTCATTGTCTCCTGAGTCTGATGATAAACTAGGAGCTACAGAGGTTGTAGAGATGCACATTGATACTGGAAATGCATATCCAATTTATCAGAGACCGTATAGGATACCATTAAGTAAATGACATCTTGTAGAAAAAGAAATGAACAGAATGCTTGCAGATGACATTATAGAGTGTAGTTGTCGTCCTGAGGGCTTCACCTGTCACTGTAGTGCCAAAAAAGGATGGTACTATTTGTCTTTGTGGAGACTATCGAAAGCTTAATGCAGTAACAACTAAAGATGCTTATCCTCTGCCTAGGATACAGGATATTTTTGATCAACTTCATGGAGCTAAAATCTTTACCACAATAGACCTAAAGTCAGGTTATTGGCAGGTAATGGTAGATGAAGAGAGTAGACCTAAAACAGCTGTTAATACTCATATGGGACTTTTCCAATTTAAACGTATGCAGTTTGGCCTGACCAATGCCCCAGCAGTTTTTTAAAGATTGATGAATGCTATTTTTTCAGAGTTTTTGGGAAAATGGTGTTTAAATTATTTAGATGACATCATAATTTATTCACCTGATGAAGAAAGTCATCGACAGGATGTAGCTCACATTTTGACCATCTTGCAGGATAATGGTATGACTATTAAAGAGTCTAAGTGTGAATTTGGAGTAACTGAAGTAAAACTCTTAGGTTACGTTGTATGTGAGTCAGGCTTGAAACTGGATCCTGAAAAAATGAGTGCATTAGGGACATGGCTAGTAAAAAGGAAGTAAGACGTTTGCTAGGATTGGCAGGATATTATCGACAATTGATTCCCAACTATGCTGATGTCGTAGCACCCATTACTTATTTAACTAGTAATAAATGTAGTTTTCTTTGGACCATGGAATGTGAAAACCCTTGGAATGAGTAAAATAAAGAGTATTATTAGAATGTCTCCTTCTAAAATTTCCTGATCCTTCTTAACCTTATAAATTGTATACAGATGCATCTGAGTACAGTTTGGATGCTGTCCTAGTGCAGGAAGATTAAAAAGGAATAGATAGGGCTGTACATTTAATTAGTACTAGATTTACTTCTGCTCAGCGTAATTATCCTACGATAGAAAAAGAAGCTTATGCTATTATTTATTCGTTAATTAAGCTAAGACCTTACTTATATGGTGCAGAAATTACTATTTATACAGACCATGCTCCACTAAAATGTTTTTTCATTAAAGAAATCCGTAATACATGTATTCAGCAATGAGCAGTCCTATTTGCAGAATTTTTAGCACTAATTGTTTATATGAGGGGAGTAGATAATGTATGGGCTGATATGCTGTCCAGATTGACACCCGATACAGAAGCTACAGAATTTGTAGAAATGTTTGCACTTGATGCTATTTTGGAAGAACAGGTCATCCCATTTGAGCATTATCAATTGCCATTTGATGAAGTCATGAATGAGCAGAAAAAATGCCCGACTATACGTTAGGAATGAATGAAGAAAATAATTATTTGATAATGGATAATCTTCTTTATTCAATGATTGCTCCTACATGTAAAGATACGTATCCTTGACTAGTTTTGCCAGTGAGATACGGGATTCTGTAATTAAAATAGCTCATACTGAGGTAGGTCACATGTCTATGTCTAAGCTTAGCTAAAAGGGTGATAGAATTTTGATGAAAATTCACTTTTCCGAAAGCGAGTGTCTGTTGAGAGCTCAGCTAAAACAGTGATGACTTTTGTTGTGGAAGAGAATTTCTACAAAATTGATGAGATTCTTGTTCTTTCATTATTCAATTATCTTTTCTTCATTCTCATAGCACTAAGATGAATGATATATGAATGTATCTGGTATGTTATTCATATTCCCCATAGCACTGAGATGAATGAGAGAAGAATGATTGTGGTGTGTTTCTTCATCTTGTCAAAGACAAAGGTGAGAAGAGCTAAGCTCACATATATTTCTTGATATTATTTTTTTAGATAACTACAAAACTTTTTGAACTACAAAACTGATCTTGTATATACTTGAAAAGTGTTTGCTGGGACTATGCCAAGAAACACTATAAAAATGCTACCAACTATAAAATGTTTATTATAAGATGGTGTTGGTTTATCGTCCATAACATAAAATTGTTGAATATTGTCATTTTGATTGTCATGAAAGGTAGTTCATTTGAAATTCATGGACATAAAGACATCGAATATTGCCTTTAGTTGTCATGAAAGGTAGTTCATTTGAAATTCATGGACATAAAGATGTCGAATGTTGCCTTTGGTTGTCATGAAAATGCTGGTTCATTAAAATTCATGGACATTAAAAGAAATCGGTAGAATATTGTCATTGATTGTCATGAAATGGTGGTTCCTTTGAAATTCATGGACATTAAAAGAAATCGGTAGAATATTGTCACTGATTGTCATGAAATGTGGTCCATTTGAAATTCATGGACATTAAAATTGATCGAATATTGCCTTTGATTGTCATGAAATGGTAGTTCATTGGAAAGTCATGGACATAAAAATTGATGGAATATTGTCATTAATGATCATAATTATTAACTTTATGCTGTCATTGACATTGTTGATATTAATCTATGAAGATGATTAATTGTCTTTGGGGTGGAAAATGCAAATTATTATGTATAATCTATGTATTAGATTTAAGGAGTTAAACAAAAATACTTTGAGAGTGCAAGTATTACTATTATTATTATTATTATTGTTAAATATGAGACTTTACTGAATAAAACTCAGATGATGGTTTGATAAATGCTAAGGAAGTGCAAATCCTTTATATAGAAGATAATATACTACAGAACTGCAAATATCAAGACAAATCATCGATACCGTCAATATCGCAATGCAAATGCAGTAGTTCATAGTGTTTAGTGTTTACAGCAGTGTGGTGCTAGTCTAGAAACCTTTCCCACAATGGATACTTTCCGATGAACGCAAACTATGATATAGTTATTTACAGATAACCATCATGAACTATATAAATGTCTATTTGGTGATGCGGGTCTCAAAATTTGATATTCACAGTACGAATAAGAAGTCAAAGCGGCAATCCAAAGTTACATGCTTTCATTGAACCATGTCAGGTCGGCTCAAAAAAGCCTCAGTGTAACTTCCTGTTCAATTCCATCTGCTGAATTTATTGAGTCCACCCACGTGTTGTCAGGGGAGAAGCTGCACTGCATGCACACAGTTCAAAGCAAGGTTCTTTTGACTTGCCCTCACACCAGATGTTAACCTCCTCCAATGGCCCAGTAATAAATAATAACTGAGTCCACTTCACCCAGAAATAACATCTTTTACTGAATCACCTTCACCAAAGGCCAGTATGTTTATGCCTACAGGCGGCCATGGTACTCAAATTATACACAATAATGCATATATATATATATATACATCTATATTATATATGCTGTATAAGAATTATACGCGTATAATAACCTGGAATTCTATTCTCTCCTAACACCCACCCACCAGTAATCGGGAGGTTGAGCCTCGGACTACTCATCTACTGCTTAGGCTTCAACTCTGACGGTGGCGCCACGACTCGCCTGCTCACTGTCCTACTCACCTACCCCCGAAAATTACCGTAAACTATTATATATATATATATAGTTGACCTACATAATGAATAAGGGGAATACATGATTCGGCGGTATAGTGGCTGATGTTATGAGCAGATAGCGAGCAGTGGGAGGTGGCGCCACCGTCAGAGCTGAGGTTGAGTAAGTTGAGCAGTAGATGACCAGCCCCAGGCTCCATCACCTGATCACTGATGGGTGGAGCTGAGGAGCGAGTATGGAATTCCAGGTTATTATACTCATATAAGTCTTATACAGCACATGTGTGTATATATATATATAATATATATATATATATTTATATATGTATATGTATATATATAATATAATCGCTCGAGACTATGTTTCTGATGTGGTTTTAAGACCCTTAATCTCAAATTGGCGAAGGCATCTGTTTCTGGTATATGAAAATCAGACCCTCCCCTGGTTTGTCTTATGATCATGTAACTTTGTAGGATCATCGAGCGGTATGTCACGGATCGGCAGGATTATCCCTCGGCTTCGAAAACCACGCTTTTTCACAGTTGAGAACTAAGAGAGACGGTGGACTATTTCTTTGGGCCATAACCAAAACGCCAATGAAATATTATATTTCATTCACCCCTCTCATTGTTTTAATGTTATTTCATTTATTTATTTATTTGTGAACATGAATGCAGGCAGTCAAATTAACTTTAAAGGCTTAATAGGCTGCATTCAACTCATCAGACAACGGACCATATGGGTGTGCTGCCGATTAGCTGGCTTCACATAGAATGATAGACATGCGGGTTCGATTACCACTCTAGGCATGGCGTCTCATATGGTTTCACAATGCATGAATTCTGTATCAAACATATACCATACATGTAATCGGGACTGTCCATAAATATTGCTGTTCTTCACAATCTGAATGATGTTCCAGACGGGGGTGGGAGCCATGTTCGGATTGCTTTTCGGTCTATAACATCGGTCACATATGATCGATGTTTGATGTCAGGATTAGAGGGAGGGGTGCGGGGGGGGGGGGCATCACAGCTAACCCTAACATTGTTTGGATTATGGAAACCATTGACATTCACGCACCGTCCCTTATGAGCTCATACCGAATGTGTTTTGTGCATTGCTTTATGTAGACAATGAGGAACTCTGTGAGACAACATATGGGAATCCGCTAGGTGGCAGCACAGAGAAACCCGGTCCAAAAGCCATGTTTGTAGAGCATCAATCTGTTATAGGAATATGTATTTACCTGTGAATATCACTGCAAATGTATACTAACTGACTGCATGTATATTTTATATATTTATTTTAATCAATGGCCAACCGATTGAGCCACATAGGCTCCGAATATTAGAATTATTAGAATTGCCCGTATATATATATATATATATATATATATATATATATAAATATTCATACTTATTTGTATACTTATTTTCATGCTTATTTGTATACCTATTTTAATACTTATTTTCATGCTTATTTGTATACTTATTGTTATACTTATGTTCATGCTTATTTGTATACTTATTTTTATACTTATTTTCATGCTTATTTGTATACTTATTTGTATACTTATTTGTATAATTATTTTCATGCTTATTTGTATACTTACTTGTGTACTATTTATATACTTATTTTGTTATTATTGGCCAGAGAGATCGCGCACTTGTTCGTGTCATTGTTTTACAGCTAATGACGTCATGTGTAACGCGTGTTAATTATTGTATTATCCGGGGCCTGCAGCTAATTACAATTAGGCAGCTATTAGAGATGCACATTATCTGGGCGAGGAAGATATAATAACAAAATATAAAAACTTTTTTTAACCAAAAAACACCCACACAAACAAAAAGTGTAGTCAAAACCATTTAAAAAAAAGCGGATGTGTATTTTTCAAAGCGATCAAATATGACGATCACGTGACCTGAACAACCGAAACGCCGAGTAAAATGTCACGGGGAGACCTCACGACTGTGGTAGTCTGTATGACCTCTCAGGCAAGGAACCACATTGCCGGGTAGGCGTGGATAGGCTGATTGCATTAGGGAGCCTAGGTAGACTAATGGATATGACACTAGTCCTGAAATGATAAGAAGTGTGGGTTCGAATCTGATTGAAGGTGCAGCGTTTCCTTTGTGTTCATCACCCACACAACACTGGTTGCCGTGACCAGGATCCTGTACAAGCTACACGCTGTATGGTTGATGAACCTACCATGTGTGTGTATATGAAAGTGAATTGCCTGTATCAATAAATACCGACAGAGACTCAGAGAGGAAGTATGTACTACCACCTAGACCACCCCTAAAGCTCCTACTGCAACAGTATGGTACTACAATCTCTGTCATCATATGTTGCTAATAAATGTGTCCTCCCCCCACCCATCCTGAAAAATCGATCGGCTGTCTGTTAGTACCATGGGGGCATGGCCTATCAGATTCTCATTACCTATGCAAACAAGCTCCCACCTCATTTAGTCGGGTACTCACGCCCCCCCCCCCTTGCCGCCCCCCGCCCCCTCCCCCTGACCGCCCCCTCCCCCCTAGAAATAGAAAAACAACAAAACCCAAACACCGCACAAACTTTAAAAACCAACAACATGATAAGACATGAAAAGGTTAATGCTATTGAAATGGGACCCCACCCCATTCCTCACCCACATAGTTTGTTGGGTCTTTTCTTGTTATTCCATCTTTAACAAAGACCAGCAAAAAAGATATTTGTTTAATGGCTTAAACTTGCACCTTGAAGCTGGTTTATTATTCAACATATTGACAAACCTGAATTGGGTGTGTGGGTGTTTGTTGTTGTTTTACACCCTAGCAACATTTAAGGTCATGTCAGGACGGGTAGCGACTTGTGACAGTGCACACTCATGGCAATTTTATAGTGCTGTCCCACTGGGAAACCAGGCCACTGGCACCATGCCCTGGTATCCCACTCAGTCACATTATCCTGACACTGAGCACACCCATCTTTGCCCTGTCCTAATAATGTGGAGCGCCTGGCTAGGAAGTGACAAGTATAAATTTTTAAGTCATTGGTTTGACTCGACCAGAGTTCCCAAGAACCGTGAGCTTTTTATCCATTTGAATGTAATCGGATTGGATGGCCTATCGGTAATTTTATACGCTCCCCTACAGGTGGGCGTGGGTTCGATCCCCAGATGACTCGAATAGCAATTTTGGTAATCAGTGCACTTGTTTTTTGTTTCGCTGTACTTCGTAAGGCAATTGGAGATATTAATTAGTAGAATTAGTAGAAAATGGTAAGTACCAGGTGTCAGAATAGCGTGACTAAGTGAGATATCAGGTCCATTGGTAGCAGGGCAACCTTCACAGTATGACAGTGGGGCCGCACTGTGAAGCCCAGCAACGCATACTCACCACTAGTGCACAAGGATCAGCAAAACTGAGATATTGCAGCTAGGAAGTAAAAAAACACTTACATCACCATGCCGTTTTCATTTGAATCCGCCAATTGATCACAGTCACTAAGCTTCTATCAGATTAGTTTCGTGGTTAACTTGGGATGGTAAAATGATATCACTCCGTCAAAGAGGAACTGACCAAATTTCGTAGTGACCAGTACTACCCACCGACCCTCCTCCGTCCAAGCCGTCCCGCCTCATCTTAACCTACCTTCTCCTTGCTCCTCTTTCTACTTCTGCTCCTCCTTCTCCTCCTCCACCCACTCCTCGTACTCTTTCTACTCCCCCTCCTCTTTCATCCACCTCCCCATCATCATCCCCCTTCTCCTCGTGCTCCTCCTCTCCCCCTTCCTCTCCCCTTCCTCTCCCGTTCCTCTCTCCTCGCTCTCCTCTCCCCCTTCCCCTGCTCCCCTCCCCTCCTCTCCCCCTCCCCTCATCTCCCCATCCTCCTTTCCCCCCGTCCCCGTCCTCTCCCCCATCCTACACTCTCCCCGCCCCTCATCTCTTCATCCTCCTCTCCCCTCCGCGCCCTCCTCTCCCCATCCTACTCTCCCCCCTCCCCTCCTCTCCCCAGCCACCTCTCCCCACTTCCCCCTCCTCTCCCCATCCTACTCCTCCCCTCCCGTCATCTCTCCATCCTCCTCTCCCCCTCCCCTCCTCTCCCTTTCCCCTTCTCTCCCAACCTCTCCCCATCCTCCTCCCCCCCTCCCCTCCCCCCCCTCCCTCCCCCCCCCCTCCTCCTCCCCCCTCCCTCCCCCCCCCCTCCCCCCCTCTCCCCCCCTCCCCCCCCCCCTCCCTCCTCTCCCCCCCCCCCCTCCTCCCCCTCCCCTCCTCTCCCCTCCCCCCTCCCCCCTCCCCTCACATCTCCCTCCTCTCCCCTCCCCTCCCCTCCTCTCCCCTCCTCCCCCCCCTCCCCTCTCCCCCCCCCTCCCCCCACTCCCTCCCCCTCCCCTCTCCCCCCCCCTCCTCCCTCCCCCCCCCTCCCCCTCCCCCCCTTTCCCCTCCTCTCCCCCTCCCCTCCCCTCCCCCACTCCTCCCCTCCCCCTCCCCTCCTCTCCCCCTCCTCCTCTCCCCCTCCCCCCTCCCCCCTCCCCCCACTCCCCTCCCTCTCTCCCCTCCTCCTCCCCCCTCCCCTCCCCCCCCTCCCTCCTCCTCCCCCCCTCCCCTCCCCTCCCTCCCCCCCCCTCTCCCCCCTCCTCTCCCCCATCCTCCTCTCCCCCTCCCCTCTTCCCATCCTCCTCTCCCCCCTCCCCCCCCTCTCCCTCCCCTCCCTCCTCTCCCCCTCCCCTCATCTCCCCATCCTCCTTTCCCCCTCCCCTCCTCTCCCCATCCTACTCTCCCCTCCCCTCATCTCTTCATCCTCCTCTCCCGCTCCCCTCCTCTCCCCATCCTACTCTCCCCCTCCCCTCCTCTCCCCATCCTCCTCTCATCTCCGTCTTCTCCTCCCCTCCCCCATCTCCTCCGCATATAGGCCCACCACTCCAGTGATGAAAATTTACTGTGAAAACACATTCCCTGTGGTAACAGCCTAGTGAATCTACATGGAGGGCGATAAGAACGTGCCTTCAGGGCCTGTCACACTATGACGTATATTGTTAGCATATGCCGATGTATGTGATTTTCCACCAACACGTACGTTGGTACATTGGGAGTACGTTAGGGATACATTGGTATACGTTGCTGAACATTAGCTGTACGTTCAGCCGGTGGGAACATGCAGTCCTTGTACAGTCCTTGTACAGTCCGTGTACTGCCAACGGATGCATTACGTACTCCTAACGTACTTCGAATGTATGCCTGCCATATCTCCAGTGTATTTAACGTATATGCTGTACTTCTAGCGATGGAATAACACGTTTAATGTTGGTCACCATTCCGTGAGCGTATGCGAGCGATTTGCGAACGTTTTGCGCGGCACATGAATGCTCTCATACACTAGCAATAGGTCAGAGATACATTCTGCATGTGTTACATACGTTGTGTGTACGTTGTGTATACGCCCATTTTTATTCCCCGCCGCTGAAAAGTTTAACAAATTCCGACATACTGGAAATTTTCAAACGTTGAGCACGCGCTGACGCCGGACGTCATAGTGTGACAGGGCCTTTCCCGAGAGGGCTGAACAGCAATGGAGAGCTGATTAAGTAAGCTCAGCTCTCCTCACTCTCCTCCCACAGGTTCAGTTCGCTATAATTCACTCAACCAATGCTCTGCAGATTTTAAGTTATGGGCGGAGACTGCGGGTGGAGATTGTGAACGCTCCTTAAGAGTTGCTGGGATAGGAGCCTGCTCTTACCTGACATGCTCCTGGTACCTGGCTGGTTTTACTACCAATTAACTGGAGATTATTGTTAGTTGCTCTGTGAAAGCTTTTGGGAGCACGCACTAGTCGAGAAATAATTTGTTTTATTCCTCTGAATCACATGTTTCAACGCTAATGGTAAATACAGTCTCACACTAAGTGAAAGTTATAACTAGAAATATAGAGCAAATAATTGATCAAAATTGGTTATCGACTTGTTAAATCGAATCGGTCGACGGTACATATTGTGAAAGTCTTTAAATTCCATAGTCCGATGATTTTGAGTTTCTCTCATTTTTCTGAGAGAAATATCTCAAATTCATTGTCATCTACCTCAGTTTAGTTTGAAGTAACTTCTATTTTAAATGGCTAACTTTTAAGATATTTGAACTGCAAACATGTAAAATTGTTGGCAAGCACACCAAAGCTCTGACACCATAGGCTTTTGCAGTATGTGATTATATATGTATGTATGTGTAGTGTCTGTGTATGTATGTATGTATGTATGTATGTGTAGTGTATAGATGTTTGTATGTATGTGTGTATGTGTCTATGTATGTATGTATGTTTGTATGTATGTATGTATGTATGTATGTATGTATGTGTAGTGTATGCCCAACATAGCCTGACCAGAGGGCTTGATTCAGGATGGGTGGACACTAACATTGATCTATCGGAAATGACGTCATCAGAGGGACATAAAAGTGAATCGGTCAAATGCTATATAACATCAATTACATATTTTGATCCAAACATAGGCTTGATTACATAAATTGGTCATTATAGAATAGATTGGAAATGTTATCTGCGGTAGTTTACATATATTTTCCATTTAGAAAATACAGCAAATGAAGTTTACAACTAATAAAATGCACGCAGATCTACTAGTTATAGTATCAGCCTGATCAGATGATGAGTATGCAATTTCTGTTATTGTTGTGTTTGGTTGGGGGTACTGGTAAAGTTCTAGTGCAACGGACCCACTGACGTCATCACTGGTAACTTAGAATCGGAACCTGATAGCTGGTACCTGGGAGAAACTAGCAACACAGCTATGCAGACCAGCGTGGTGTTACTGACGTCTGCTAGCCGCCATGTTTGTTTACTGAGAGTTCGGAGACTTTGAACGTGCCCACCAAATTGATTTGTTTGTTGTTGTTTTACCTCCTAGCAACATCTAAGGTCCTATCAGGACAGGTACCAACTTGTGACAGTGCGCACTCATGGTGACTTTATAGTGCTGCCCCACTGGGAGACCAGGCTGCCAGCACCATGACCTGATATCCCACTCAGCCACATTATCCTGACACTGAGCCACCCAGTCCTTGCCCTACCTAATAATGCCGAGCGCCTGGCTAGGAAGCAACAAGTATCAATTTTTAAGTCATTGGTTTGACTCGACCTGGTTTCAAACCCACGATCCCATTGGTCTACCAACACGGGAGACGGACGCTCTAACTCATTCGGCAATCAGACATTGCGTTGGTGTTCGGTATTATTTAGATAGGGCAAGTTGCAAATGCATGAGGAAGAACAATTGTCCGCAGTTGAAATTTCCGCTGCTTAATCAACTAATTATCTACAAACAAATTAAATAAAAAATTATGCAGTCGGATTGAAGTGGCGTTAACAACCTGCAGCCAGTTGATGTTGTTTATAATTTATATTAAGTTCAGCCATTTACACCCCTTGTGAAGCGCGCGTTCACACGTGAATGACGTCATAAAGGTGTTGGGTAACAAATGTTCCGAGTTTGACACTTGGGGGCGCCACGCTCAATTAGGTATCGGCGTCATGTTGACATAATCGACTGATTTTATGTTGGCATGAAACACCTAATGGTTCTTTTAAATTCACACCGCCCGCTGTTCAAATATTTGAACAAGCATTCACATTAGAATATATATATAAATATGAGGCTGTCTCAAAAGGTGGTAACTCTTTTTTGTGTGTGTCCATTGTAACGATTTACACAAAACATCACAGAAACGGTTACACTGAAAACACAAGGACATTTGCTTCAAATCAATTTGTATTCTATTGGGATTATGAAACACCATGTAAAAAAACAAATCAGTTTATCCTGAGCAAATGCATAAGTAGATAGTATGTTGATCATTACAATGGACAGAGTTTTGTCCCATATTGCTGAGCACCATATCCATATATATATATATAACAATATATATATGGATATGGATTTGCTGGTATCTTTAATAACACCAGTGGCACCACCTCTAGGAGCACTTCGGCGTTATTCTGCTCAGTCAGAAGTCAGGGCCGACATCTTTGTTTGTTAGGTGGGCACCTCCGAGGGAATTATTCTACTCAACTCAAGCTGATCCCCCCCTCCCCATAATTATACCGTATATGTCCTAACAGACGCGCACTGCGCGAGTGCAGAAACGTGGATGCACGTCTATTTATTTCCTGTGGGTGCAAAGTAATTATTTGCGATGGTTTGTTTCAAATTAACATGTACTATGATTACATATGCAGATATTGTGAAACATTCATCACTGTTTATATATCATGGATTTCTTTTTGTCGTGCCTCGGAAATAAAGTGAGGGAAAATTCAGGAGAAGTTACCCGAGCAGCGTCCGAGGGGAAAGTAGGCTCCAGTCAGGGGTCGGAATTCTGAGACCGGGGAGGCTGATAGGCGCCACCTGATGGATTCGAACCCAAACAAGGAGCTTAGCGTAGAACTACCCATAACACCAGGGGAGCCTCTGCTCCCCATCGCCACCGGCATATCTAGGATATGCGCGTGTATATATAGAGAGAGAGGGAGAGAGAAAGGGGGAGAGAGGGGGTGGGAGAGGGGCAGGGAGAGAGAGAGGGGAGGGAGGGAGAGAGAGACGGAGAGAGACGGAGAGAGACAGAACGAGAGACAGAACGAGAGACAGACAGAGACAGAGAGAGAGACAGACAGAGAGACATACAGAGAGACAGACAGAGAGACATACAGAGAGAGAGAGCTCCCTTATCATTGGTCATACTGCCGCTGTTCCATTTATTTTAACTGTGACTAAAACAACAAGAATACTATTCGAGACAATCACAGATTGGTGGTCATTTGATGGGAGGTATGTAACCCCAAAGAAGGATACTCCTGTTGAGACAACTGAAGTCCCGTTTTGAGAAATTAAGGTAATATTATAATAACGGATGACTGAGGATTGTGACGAAATATGTTGGCCTGAAATAGGGTACTATCATGGGATGCTTTTATTATAAGTTTTAACTGGTTCAAATTTACTCCAGACGAAGTAATTGTTAGTTAACTAGCTTCTGTTCTTTTAGTGTTCGGTTTAGAAAAAGAAAAGAACAAGATGTGTGTGTGGAAAGTGACTGTGAACCTTTAGTGAACCATCCATCGGTGCGAGCCGTGCGCAGCGGCGCGTGACTTACCCGCACCATGGTAACATAATCAACACCGTGTCGGGCAGAGTTGCCATGGGAACATGGAGCAGGCATGGTGCCTTTTCACACACCACTGGACGCTGTGTTTGGTTGTATTGATAGTCGATGACGAGATGAAGAGGATGGGGTGGGGGAACAGTTTTGGAGGGAAGTGTCGTGTTCTCCAGATGGGGTCAGCTTTGGAAGGAGCGAGCGTGGAGAGAAATCTCAACGGGGCACTACATTTGAATCATTCCTAGCGTTAACTGGGTCGATTAAACACTACTGAACAGTGTTTTAGAAACGAAAATGTGGTATGGCTGTACGACGTTAGTCATATTGGAGTGGTTGGGTATTTTTTAAATTATAATCTCGTTCTTTATCAGTCAGCTCAGTTAACGCAGGCTGACTGCTCAATGTGTGTACCACACAACTCTGCCACCAGTAGATTTTTTAATGTAGCCATATCATGTTTTCTTTTCCAGAACACCTTCCACATGTCCTATTTGATATAACTAACTCTAGGAATGATTTAGCCCCAAGTGTAGTGCCCAGTTGAGATTTCCCTCCATCTCAGCTCCTTCCAATGTCAACGCCCATCATAGAAACCTTGTACTGCTCTCTAATAATTAACACACCAACCTCTCTCCACAAAACCAACTTCTTAATACCCCATGCAAGTAAACACACAAGAAGGTTCTCAAGGGAGATGCAGCATCAACTGGGCTTTGTTGGGAATCATTTTCAAATAATATAATACTTCGATATAATCCCAACATTCCATTAGCATGTTCTAATGGTCTCACCAGGTGTTTAACCAGGATGAGCAATTTCTAATTTGGACGGATTTCCAATTTTTGTTGTTGGTGATATGGATCATTTCTCCTCTTAAAAGACTTATGCCTAGCACTGCCAAATGTACCAGGGGTCAGCCTCCAGTTTAGTGTTTGTTGGAGATGACTCTTAATTACCACCGTTCGTCTAAATTTTATGGAGTCTAAAAAGATTTTATTTATTAGAAATTATGTTTGATGTCACCCGCATTGGCTGAATTAAATTATAATATTTATATTATTGAATTAAATCTTTAATGTATAATTTCAAATTTCGTCCTGATCCAATCTGAATACTGGAGTCAGATATCGTCTAAGTCTGTTCTAACGCTAAATAAAGCATTGGGGTTTAATTAATTCATGTGTGATTTCCATTTCATGCTTGGAATTAGAATAACAAGTAGCAAGCGCAAGTAACCACACTATTCCCATTTTTCTATCTCTGCGTGTTCTGGATTAAAGAAAAAAGGTTAAACCCCATACTCACAAAAAAAGGTTTCTGTTAAAAAAAAAATTAAAACAACAAAAAAACTGACCCAAGCAAAGGTAAGCACTGGGCACAATGTCTACACACGCACACATGCATGGTTTCGGATACCATCTTTGCGGATTAATCTTGGCATCTATGTCTAGACAAGTGTTGGCAGTCTACTGTTGTCATGGCAACGCAGAATAAACAATGGCAAGGAGGCAATTGAGGCATCACAATTCTACGGAAGCCGCCAGATTGCCGCCAACGGGCCGCGCGTCCTTAGAAACCGGCCCATGTTGCCATGGCAGCGGGCGGCACCAATCCAAAAGTCGTCTGCCCGTCGAGCGGGAATCGACCCGCCCCACCCCCATCCGATTTACTTAATTGAAAATCAGCGCGGTTTAAGTTGATGTGTTATCCAGGAATTCATTGTGGAACGTGCCTGCGTCACTTTACGATAGTGATCAAATTTAATAAGTAATTTCTTGACTCAAATTTACTCAAGTGTAATGGCTGATACGCACACATGATGCTTTGAAATTCTTTGCTTCAGGGAACATATATCAGTATCATTAACGTGATTTAAGTCAATAACTGCCAGCATCCATCTACGGCGGAAAACTCACAACTTTGGCGCTGCCAAATGTATTATTTTTAATAACATAATATTTACAAACACATTTAAAAATAATAAATATTGAGGTATTGTTGGTCTTCAATAGACGAGATCACCGTTCCGACTGCGCATGCGCTGAAAACGGCGTTGGCAGCAAAGCAATGGTGTACATCCATTGCATTTGCTGATACGCATAGGACAACACTTTGATTCGATTCAAAATTAATACAAATACATAACAATTTGGCACAAACATTGATGGATGGATGCAATATAATAATATAATGAATATGTTTAAGACACAACTCTCCATCATTAAGCATTTTGAGCTAAGAAACATACAAGTTCAGTCACTTTACAGGCTGATGTTTACATGACCATTGAATAGACATAAGTCATTCTTGTTCTCAATATTAAAATGTCAAATGTGTCAAAAAAGTTTGTTTCAAAGAAATATATATCTAATGTCTGATTAGCCCTACTCATTTCCTAGCCCAACTAATGTTATTAACCATACGATATAAATAAAAACATGAATAAAATGAGTAAAACTGACTCTAGCTATGGCTCTAACACTAGTCTGAGTGCCCAGATTATTCTCAATCTAAATACAGATGGTATAAGATATGCTGATTAGATTGATCTAAATTCAATGCTGGATAAAAGATTAACATCTTAATTTATTATATATATTTTCTTAGTTGGTATTCTATGTTTCAAACAAGAGCTGAGATGAGCTTAAACTAGCACATTTCATAGCTGCACCCAGTGTCTTAGCATTAGCCATGTGCTTCTCGCAGGTTTGTTTTTCTTCCACGCATCCCACAATGCACCGTGCCGCTGGAATGGTGATGTAGTCTATTAAACTCCATTCAGTTGGAGATTTGCATTAAAAATATCCCTCCCCTCTCTTGCGCTTTCTCTCCCTCCTCTCGTGCTTTCTCTCCCTCCTTCACACTTTCTCTCCCTTCTCTCTCTCTCTCTCTGTCTGTCTCTCTCTCTCTCTATCCCTGCTCCCCATCTCTCTATTATCCTTATATATAATATAGCTACTCCTAAGTGAGGGAATAATAGGTCTAAGAATATTTGCGAAATTTGGGGCGTGAAGTGAGACCAGTCCCGAATAAAGAGTAGTTGAGGAGTGTCCAAAACAGCCGGTGGTGGCGCTAGTGTCGTGGTTTGACTGCAGGGACAAAGATTAGCCTGTAGTAAATATATAATCGCAGTATGGCCAACATGCTGGTATACATAGATAATGATAGATCAATGTGTATTTCACGTGTGTGTAATAAATTATGACATATATATGGTGTAATATATTATATCTAAATATATCATATAAAATTATATCATATATATATATATATGTGTGTGTGTGTTTAATCTGAAATTGAGTGTGTTATCTCTGTTGGAAGGGAAAAGGTTTGTACTACTGTGGTTGTACCCATACGCTGTAGAGTTACATGAGCTATGGTAAGGAAGGGTGGGGAACCCGAAGTTGAGGTGAGGGGGAACGTTAATATAGTACGACACTCCACAATTTGGAATGGTCCTGTAGGTCGGTAAATATTAGCTGAATAGTAGTAACCCATGAAGTCTTCATAGGCATATAAGAAAGTATGTTCACTGTATAATCTAATAGCTACAATACATTTATTATGTTTATATATTCTACAGACTCTTGACACAGCATGTATCATACATGTTGTGGGGAATTTTTTTTTTTATATATGTATAATCTTCAAGATTTTCGAAATTAAAAATACTATATTCGACATCCTATAATGCATTTATGTCAGTTGTGCAATTGTGAAAAATCGGTAGCCATCCTCTGAAAGAATGGTCTTTATATTGGGATATAATTATAAACATGAATGTTATATAGTAACTATTAAATTCAGTGAAATAAATCAAAACATAATAGTGAATACGTGTACACAAATCACGTAGAAACGAGAGGGAAAGGTTGAGCAAATATTTAAAGTCCACTTTAGTAGATTTTGCTCTTGAAGCCACCACGTTTCTGTTGAACATTGCGTGACGTGTCCTCCGTACTTACACGGCGCGGAACGCAGTGGGCGGGGCTTTCCCACGAGATGATTGACGTGTCGCACGATGCTGCGACCTGGCGGGCGTCACGCTAATTATATCTGAATGACGTTTACCAGCGGCAGGTCACGACACGGTCGATATTCGGTATAGGTACCTAAATGTATGTACGCTAACTGCACGTCCGTGCCTGAATTGTATTTAGGAAATCGCTGGCCGGGGCTCAGTACTAAATGGTATATAGATGCGTGGGTGAAGAATGTTGGTGGAATATTTAGGTATTCATTTATAACCAGCTGGCGTATGTATATATGGAGGGGGGGGGGCCGACATAAGAAATTGGTGTACTCATAAATACCTACATGTGGTCATACATTAGATGGAATAAAGTAATTTATCCAATTAAGACACTAATAGCAATATTAACAATAATAATATGTTTATTATTACAGCTTACTAGTATTGGCTATAATTATTGTTGGTATTGCGATTATTATTTTAATAAAAACACAGTAATTATTCGAACCTTCCGATTATTAAAAAATCCTCAGATGCGACTGACACTTGTCAACAATTGGAGGAGAGGTGGTCTGCAGGTGGCGCCACCAGTCAAGTGTGGAGTCTTGCGGAGTATAACAATCGGTAACACCAATAATATCAGTAATATCAATAATTAGAAGAATTCCCTTCCGTATTTTATACTTGCATAATGCATTTTACATCACATAATTCTCATAGGCATAGCCATATATGTGATTGATTATAGTATATGTATATATGTTATATTTATATATATAATATATGTTATATATGTAATATATGCTATATATGTTATATATGTAATATATGTTATATATGTTATATATAATATATGTAATATATGTTATATATATCATATATGTTATATATAATATATGTATATAATATATAAATAATATAATATATATAATGCAAATTGCATTCAGTCAGTTTGACAAATTAGGATAGTCAAATAAAACAATTTAAGCCAACACAAACCAAAAAATAGGTGAGTTACATTCATTTCCAAAGCTGAGAACAATGACGGCGTGTTCTATGACCTGTGAACTGACAGAATCTGCGCCTGCTGACAGGTACACACCACACAACAACACCAGGACAAACGCCACATGCATAGACAGAGAGAGATGCAAGGGGGGTGGCAGATCCCTACACAATGCTCGGACAAATGGGGGATGTGATAATAATTAGGAACGTCATCAGAGGTCATCTTCTATTCAGTTCTAATCAGTGCACCCACTATCAGTGTATCAGGGCCTTTGTGGAGGCTGTCACTCTGGGAGGTGCCAGGGGACGGCGTTTGAAATAAAACAATAGATGGCACCTTTGCTCTAACACCTCACTCCCCACTAGGCTACCCCCACATGCAGCCAAACAATAAGTCAACGCGCATTGACACTGCGTCATGTGACGTCATCACTTTGGTGTTGCCATGGCAGCGCCACTGCTCGCCTTAAGGTTGCATAGTCCGATAAAAGCATCAAATTTGGTCAACCAAAGCACTTATCTAGATTTGAACCTACGTATCCAACTTAGATACTGATGCGCTTGTCAACTTTTTGTTGCTTTATACAAAAAAGCATACAGAGTCAATTTAATAGAACCTGTTGATGCTGAAACCTATGGAATCTGAGTTTTGACAAGCATGCCACCATTATTTTCTTTTCATGTTAACCTGAGTTAATCATTCTAAATCAACATTACTTCAAACTATTGTAAGGTAGATTATAACAACCAAACTAATATATTTATCTCAGGAAAACATAGAAACTCAAAACTATTGGTGTGGTTTTTGCCAGAGGGTAAGATGGGTAAAATTCTGGACCATTACATTTTCTGATGCTAGGAGTCTGTACCCTCAAATTGTTGGGATAATTATTTTAAAGGTTCTTCAAGGAGCCAGAGACAACAAAGCCCCCCTCGCCCTCCCCCTCCCCCCTACCCCCTCCCCCCCCCATATTCTGCGTTCCCTCAAATATCTGACAGAAACCCTGATCGGACTTTGGAACTTTAACCGAACGGTTGAGTCGACAAGACGGCACGTCACTGTCGGGAAAGGGGCGAATGGGGGAAGGCGGGGAGGGGGGTAACTCGCAGGTAATGCTTAATTAAAAAACAAACTGTAGATAGTTATTCCATCAGGAATACAATAGTCATATTCACCCAGGAATAAAATAGTCAGGAATAAAGAAAAGCCATATTCAATCAGGAATAAAATACCATATTCAATCAGGAATAAAAAAATCATATTTACTAAGGAATACAAACAAATCATATTCAATCAGGAATAAAATAGTCATATTCAATCAGGAATAAAAGTCATATTCAATCAGGAATGATAAAGTCATATTCAATCAGAAATATATAAAGTGTGAATATGTCAAGTGTACCTGGGTCGTGTTACTGGACCTTTAAGACTCATCATAACTAGCACCGGCCATACGTCATCTCTCCACCCTGGCTGTCACCTTCGCGCGGGTACAGGACCTAAATGCTCCCCGTTGTATGGAGACCGGTAATGTGCTGGTATTTAGGAATGCCTTCCTGGCGCGTCCATGCTGCCCCGATTCGTTGATTCGGTGCAGCGCCCAATAGGGCGTGTAATTGTGTTTTGTGACACAATCACAACGCTTTAACTTCTGCGCGTCGTGGCATATCACGTCATTGTTAACATCTCGGCTGTTGTGATTTTCCTTCACGCGGATTTAGGATATAGATAGATATTCGCTGCGCCTTACTGAAAGAAATTGTGAATCTGGAAGTAAACCACACCCAGATAGAGGCTCACGCTGTCTGTGAGCACTAGTCAGATGCCTCCTGTGAAGTTTATTTTCGTATCTGCGAGAAATTTATTTGCTAATAGTAATACGCCAATTTACAGGTAAGTTTTGTTTCACTGCGGTAATTAAATATTATTAACCATATCAGATTATCAACCCTATTCGTGGGATTCGAACCCATGGGTTCTAACCCTGGTCGAGTCAAACCAATGATGTAAAAATTGATACTTTGTGACCTTACTATATATAAAGAGGTTCTTTCTGACAAAGTGACCGAATTGGTGTTATGGATATAAAAATGTTCTATCTACAAAAGGCTATCATGCAGTTACGCAACTGTTTCTCAACTGGTATTTTTCACTGAGATATATTAAAAATAATATTGTTCTGTCTGCTTTGCTATCATGCAGTTACACAGCTTCACTCCTCATTATCTCAAAAGCACAATTTTGTCAGATAGAACCTTTTTATAGTACGGTCGCAATTTGTTGCTTCCTAAATCCTGGCCGGGCGCTTGGCGTTATTAGGATAGGGCAAGGACTGGTTAGCTCAATATAAGTTGTCACCGTTAGCACAGGACGGAATGCTGGGGTATTTGTTTGCATAATTAATTTGATTACGCGTTTCGCTGGAACGGAACCACCACGTCCCGTTCCTCATTGGTCGCCCTAATAATGTGGTTGCTATGGTTTTTCGAGCTGTGAAGTAGTATACGAAAAGAGGGAGTCCCAACAGGCAATTTCGACTAGTTTACGAACTCAGTTTGTGTTTCCTTGGTTACAAAAGGTGTAGTATATGAAATCAAGAAAATGGATCGGGCGTATGAATTTAGTCAAAATTTCGTATTTATTTTTGTATTAATTGGCCAAACTGTTGATAATGTATTCTCTATATGGATGTTAGCTACACTACATGGGTACCAACGTATACATACACCTTTCTCAGATATAAATTGTATTTAAAGTGTATGGGGGGAAATCCCTTATTCAGAGATATCAGATGGTATACACACGGGAATGTATTGATGCATATAATATGTTAATATATCACTTTAACTGTACATGTATATATATATATATATATATATATATATATATATATATATATATATGGTAGGACATATATAACATCATATATATATATTATTACCATTGTTAGCATTATCTTAACCTATGCCAGACTTAATTAATACTTTTTAAAGAACAGATGGCTGAATGATTAGGCCACTTGCTGTCTATGCGGCAGGTCATGGGTTCAATTCCCAGTTGAGTCAAACCAGGGCTAACAATGTATACACATCGCTACTTATTGGCATTATTATGATGATACATGATGGAGCAGTGGAATATGGAATACCAAGTATCCACCATTTAAATTCACATTGCTTAATCAACGAATCTCTCTCCCCCTCCACCCCTCTCTCTCTCTCTCTCTCTCTCTCTCTGTATATATATATATGTGCATATATATATATATATATATATATGTATATATATATATATATATATATGGATATATCCTATATGAGCCTGTCTCAAAAGGTGATAACTCTTTTTTTGTATGTCCATTGTATGTCGATTGACACAAAACAGCACAGAAATGGTTACACTGAAATCACAAGGACATTTGCTTCAAATCAATATGTATTCTATTGGGATTATGAAACACCATGTAAAAAACAAATCAGTTTATCATGAGAAAATGCATAAGTAGATAGTATGTTGATTGTTACACTGGACAAAGTTTTGTCCCATATTGCTTAGCACCTTTTGAGACAGTCTCATATACATATACATATACATAGAGAGAGAGATGGGGGGGGGGAGCGAGAGAGAGAAAGAGAGAGAGAGCGAGGGAGAGAGATAGCATTTACTTGTCAGTTCACCACTCCTGTCAGTCTCGGACACGCCCCGTGACTCATCTCTTCATGTAGGACATCAAAACACCGACAAAGGACTCGTATAATTTTAGTTTTAGTTTTTTGGTGTCCCTCATGCAAAGCCTGGCTGCGCGTGGAGAGTGGAGAGCGGACACTTGAGCCCACCACCACTCTCACAGCGGGATGCCGGATGTTGTTGGCGCGTCTGTGCATGGGCGCTGTCCAATTTGAGGACACCGACCCCGATAAATCTATCCGTGGTTCCAGTGTCGATTATTGGGCTTAATTTACAGTTTATCTAATTAAATCAAGTCTCATATATGTCGTGACAGGGTAGAGATATGCCGGAAGAGAGAATGAGTAGAAGAGACAAAAGGGCCGAGATAGAGAAAAAGATACTGAGATGGAGAGGGGTCACTCTCCTGAAAACTGACCAGAAGTGCCACATGGAGAATTAAAATCTAATATTTGAAATTCTTACATTTTCTGGTTGCAAATGAAAGCTGGAAATCTCCCCTTTACATCTATGTAAAATATAAATTGATCAGATAACAAATAGTGGTGTAGTCCATGATTAAGCTATGTCATATGGCAGTATAACATGTGTTGCTCAGATGTAACACATGTTTAGGACACCACAGAGTCTGCTTAATAACAATCTAAGTAGAATTAAATAATTTTATACTGAGAAGCATATTAATCATGGCACAATATACATAAATATGTAGTGCTTATTATATTGATAAAAAAAAAAGTAATTCCCAGCCATGCTTTATTCACTAAATAATTAGTGTACGATATTTGTGTGGCATCCAGACACCACGGTTACATCTGTGATGGACATTTGTAATGTTATTTCTGAAGACATCAAATAATTGTTTTTTTAAATTTAAGCATGCATACATGTTAATAAATCCTTCCTTTTGTTTTGGGAACTGTTTTGTTTGATCTATCAATGCAATACAAGATGTTAATAAGGATTCAACCATGTCCCATATGTCATGTTACAAATGGCTGACTGTAAAATGGTTTTTTTTGGTACAAAAACACTTCATAACTAAAAAAACCAAAGTTCCATGCAGTTTATTTTAATTCCCTTATTTCTTACATCAAATCTGAACATGAATATGAAAAATATATGGGGAAAATTAAGTAGAACGTTTTTTTATTGATGTTTTAAAATCCCATCACATGCTGACCAGTTTTCAGGAGAGTAACCCATAGACAGGAAGTCAGACATGCCGAGTAGACGAGATATACCGAGAATTAGAGAGGGCGAGCAGTGAGAGGGGAAGGGAGATCGAAAAGGAGAGCATGCATATGTCGCGTCTTTCATCGGAATATGCAGTTTAAAGTTATTTCTAAATAATTAGATAACATAGGCTAGTACTATCCTAGAGTCATCGATTGAAATGTCCTTAATATAACATGTCCACGAGAACGAAGTGCATTAAACAAATAAAAGAAGGATATTTTTACAGCCATGCCAAGTGGATGTGCAACAAAAGCTTTTAGAGGTGCTGTTAGTAAATAAACAATTTTAATACATTTTATTTCAATGGATCATTTAATGGATAAAAAGAAAAACAACCTTAGCTGACGTTATGTCAGATGTAAAATGAGTTCTCTCTCTCTGTATATGGGCATACACATTATTTTAGCCTGTTATAAATATAATATTGCTTTTTAAGTAACAACAGTTATATTAAAGATGGTTATTATTACACATTAAACTGTATACAATAGGTTCCTAGTTGTGTATATAGTTTACACATTCTTTATATTAAAGATTGTTATTATTCGCAGACATTGGACTGTTTGTAATCTACACATAGTTACAAGCCATAAACAAGAAACGATAGACTACATCACGGTTCCAGCGGCCCGGTGCATTGTGGGATGGGTCAGAGCAAAACAACCCCCCCCCCCCAAAGCACATGGCACATGCTAATACACTGGGTGCAGCTATGAAATGTGCTAGTTTCAGCTCATCTCAGCTCTTCTTTGAAACATAGAATACTAACTAAAAATATATATATAATAAATTAAGATATTAATCTTTTATCCATCATTGCATTTACATCAATATAATCAGCACATCTTATGCCATGTGCATTTAGATTTAAAAAGATCTAGGCACTCAGACTAGTGTTAGAGCCACAGCCAGAGTACTCAATGCATTGTCAATGGCAGTGAGTAATCTCCATACAGAAAAAGGAAAATATTGATAAAACCACACCACCTGGGCACAAACCGCTTGGAACACATATAGAAAACAGGTTTAACAAAAAGATTATATTAAATTGATAAGGTTAGGGTTTTGGATTTCTATTAATTTTGAATAAAACTGATGTTTTTCAATGCGTGTATAGGCAAAGTCAATGGCCGTACGCCTTTGCTTTGCTCCCAAGGCCGTTTTCAGCGCATGCGAAGTCGGAACCGTGATGTAGTCTATACCAAAATTATTACTAAAACTAAATTCAAAAGATTTGAATCAAATTGCATTAGTTCTGCCCAGCGGTGAAAACAAGTGTTGACACACGTATCCATTATAGGTAGAGTAAATAAATTTATCACCCAAAGAATAAATCAAATAAAATAAGTTTTCTCTTTGTGCATGTTTACACAGATTATTGTTATATTATTATTGTCGTAAATCTGCTAATGCAATATTTCCAGTGTTATTTCAAATAGCCGTCTGCAGATATAGCTACACCCCTCGTTATTAACATAGTATTTATGTTTAACTCAGTACTTACACTTAGATCAATCTGACCTCAGCGTGTTTGGGGTAAGTCTGTGGATGTGGGTGGATGGGTGGGAGAGTGGGGAACCCGGCAACCATCGACCAGAATAAGGTCACTAGTAACACCACCTGGCGGAGGTCCCAGCTTTGACCCGTTTCCACAACAAAAGAGGGAAGTGTGAAACGCTTGTGGGTCACCGTGTTTTACTACACAAACCACATTATCTTCAACACAAATGAGTCCGTGAGGTGATGTAGTGACCAACCGCAGGTGGCGCCGTGGTGGCAGGCTGGAGAATTATAGACTCTTGGGATGATTGCCTGTATAATACTTAATAGAAGTGAGAATAAGAACAAAATAATTGATGTTTATATGCGCATAGTAAATTACATTGTCCATATGTAGTTGAATATATATTATTGTGTGTACATATAGACCAGACGGATGGCCGAATGAGTTAGAGCGTCTGTCTCCCATGTTGGTAGAATGTTGGGTCATGGGTTCGAACCCTGGTCGAGTCAAACCAATGACTTAAAAATTGATACTTGTTGCTTCCTATCCTGGCACTCGGCATTATTCGAATAGGGCAAGGACTGGTTGGCTGAGTGTCAGGATAATGTGACTGAGTGGGATATCAGGTCATGGTGCTGGTGGCCTGGTCTTCCAATGGGGCAGCACTATAAAGTCGCCATGAGTGCGCACAGTCACACGTCACCTTAGATGTTGCTAGGACGTAAAACAACAAGCAGACAGTGTGTACATATATATTTACACACACACATATATATTAACACACATATATATATGTGTGTGTTAATCATATGTGCATTGCGTATTAGGACCACGTGAAAAGGGATACTGTGTTATTTTTTTATATTAATATTGGCGCAAATGCTTAAGACATAAAACTGGTTAAAACTAAAAGATGTGGACGGTGAAGTGATGCGAGTGTTCCCAGGGAGGGAGGGAGAGTGGGTGGGTGTGGTGGGACGAGGTGCATGGAAGCTGGGATTGGGTCAATGCGGGTGGTGTGTGTGGGGGGGATGGGGGGTGCGGAGTGATGGGGTGACGAGTGGGAGGGGGTGCGGGGTGGAGTGGTATATGGGGATTTGGAACAGCGGCCAGAGAGGTGAAAGGTGGTGCAAGGGAATGTGGGGGTGGTGGTGTTGTAGTGGAAGTAATGTATCCACAGAGGTGTTGGGGGACTGGGGAGCAGGGCTGAAACATGGGTACAGCCTACAAAATACATGTTTGTTTCTGGGAACCCGTCCGATCTTAGCATGTCATTTATTGTTATGGCGTGTGACGTTTTAAAGGATGAAAACTCCGTTTGGGAGCAATATATATATTGTATTTTGTGTACATACATATACATATAAAATTACACTTGGGGTAATAATATATATATCTATATTTATATTACCCACACGTAACTTTATGTACATGTATATATATTATATTATATATATATTATATATATATATATATATATATACATATATATATATATACATATATATATATATGCACACTCTAGTAAGAAAGTGGCTGAATTGTTTAAAGATAAATACATTAGGCTGATAATTAATATGTTATGACATATACATGTATCAGTGTATACATATACATCTGTTTTGGTTTTTGTACACATCCTAAATAAACATATAATAAAACAACATCTGAAACCTATTTATAACCGATCTAACCCAAACAGTAAATAAAGGACTTTACTGCTCATAACATTTGAACCCAATCTGTACAGTTATCGCATATTATATATATAATATTGTTATGTATATTCAGACAGAGGAATAACCATGAACATAGCCTGTGTTGCCGACAGAGGGTGCCAAATGACCCTCACCCACACTCACTCAGCCAAATGAAGGAAAACAGAGTCCAATCAAACTCGACTAAATGGAGAGGGGCGGTATGGGGGTGAAAGGGGAACTTGGAGTCACGTGACACAGGTGTAACATCAAGTTCAGTTAATTAGCATACCGGCATGCCTGGTACACGGGACACCACTCCCTAATTACTACCGGCATTAATTTCCATATTATCAATACTTATATATATATATATATGACATATACACAATTATGCAAGTATAAACTTGCAGGGGGGAAATATATGTATATTTTCTATTGTTTGAAGTCCTCCGCGACTAGCGCATGTGACCGGTAGTGCACCTCACGTCTGTTAATAACAGACGTGAGGTGCACTCAGTGCAATAACAGTGTTATTGTACCTAATGGCCACTGGTCTGACTCGTCTGAGTCACTCGTCCTGAATGTTTTTTTCAGGAGGATAAATGTATATATTTATATATTTTGATATATACATATATATATACATATATGTATACATGTAATGATATATATATATACACCTATGTGCATATATATAAATATACGCATATATATATATATAATTATATATATATATATATATATATATGTATGTGTGTGTGTGTTCATGTGTGTAGGTGGCACCCCTTTCGGGGAAACAAGTAAATATAGTATATATGTTGTTAGTATTGGTCAAGGGGAGTGGAAGTGTGTCCATTTATATTCCCATAATATTATATATATATATACATATATATATATATATATATATATATATATATATATATATCTAAATTATTGTATTATATCGCCACCAACACATCCCACTTTTTGACAGTATCCAATAGGAAACAGGTAATTTTCCCGGTTAGGCCGGGTTAGGCTGTAATTGGGAGCAGTGAGTGGCTAGGGGTGTGTTGTCAGGGTGATACTACAGGTGCATGTATGAACCACGCAGGCGGTGAGGGGGGGCGGGGGGGAGGGCAACGCGCGGTGCGGTATCAGTGTCTGTGTGCATGCATGTGTTTCGGGAAAGTAGGGTGTGTGGGTAAGTGCGGGCGGTTGTCAAAGCAACTATAGGCCTATGGCACAACATAAGAGTGGGTGGGCGGTATTAGATGAGGTGGGCGGGTGTAGACTTTTTGGCTGAGGGAGGTGTGGGTGGCGGTATTGGGGTGAGTGGGTGGGTGGGTGTTTTTTTTTATATATACCCGCGAGTGCAGGTTTAGAGGTGGAAGGGAGGGGTGTGCGGAAGGGAAGGGTGGGAGGGGGCTAGGGGAAGGGGAAGTGAAGGGTGGGAGGGGGGCTGGTGAAGGAGGCCGATAGAGTGGGTGTCAGTCCCCATCAGTTTGCAGTAAGCCTCAGAACACTCCACACGTGCCTGGACGACTGCGGTACCTCCTAGAGAGCGCCACGCCCCCCTATTCCCTCAAGACACCCGGCACCAGCGGCAGCAACAACCAAGTCCTCCCGCCTCAAAGCAGACGACAAGACAGTTCCCGCTTCACAGCTCGCACTTCGCCGATCAAAGCGCCGTGCTGTCGTTATTATTATTATTATTATTATTATTATTATTATTATTATTATTACTAACGGCATATTTTCGATTTGCAACGCGCGGCAAATCGCGCCGTTGAACCAACAGGGCGCACCGGTACCAGGCGCAAACAGACACACAGACAGACACGCACGTAGGGAACCAGCGCACTCTGACCCCGGGGCTTCGGCCAGTGACATTGCCATCCTACCGTCCGGGCACCAGCTAATGCAAGCAGCACAATACACCAACATCAACACCGGCCAGTGAATGCAAGCAACAAGTGACACAACCACAGCCAGTGCATACAAACAACCAGCGACACAACCACCGCCAGTGCATACAAGCAATCAGCGACACAACCACATCCAGTGAATGCAAGCAACTGGCGACACAACCACAGTCAGTGCATACAAGCAACCAGCAACACAACAACCAGTGAATTCAAGCAACCAGCGTCAAAACAACCAGTTAGTAAATGCAAGCAACTGGTGACACAACAAACATGGCCAGTGCTTACGAAGCAACCAGCAACACAACCACAGCCAATCAATACAAGCAACTTGTGACACAGCAACCACAGCCAATGAATACAAGCAACTGGTGATTTAACAACGACAGTCAGTGACTGCAATTAACCAGCTACACAACAACAACAACAATTAAACTCATGCAATTAAACGCATAACGAATGAAACCAAGCAACACGTGACACAAAACGACTATAATAACAAGTAAATACAAGTAACCAGCAGAAAACCAGCGAATGCAAGTAATCAGAGACACAAGAACAACCAATGACATAACAACAACAAACAGCGAATGAATGCCAGTCAGTGCAACAACATAGACGAATAATTAAGACTCCTCCAGTGATAAACTAACAGCTACAGGCATAGATACCCAAGTACATCAGCTGTAAAATCCATCATGGTATGCCATTGTAATTAAAAAGAGCCCATCCCTAAGGACTCTCTAAGAATAGAAAGTGACAATATCGTACTGCGTCACCAATCGCACACACTTTCGGACCTAAGCTGCGTTGTTTGTGATTCAGTTTGACTTCACTGTGGCTGCTGAGACTGTGGGGAAACTTGTTTGCATAGCAGTTACCTCTGAAAGTATCAACAACACCTAGAGCTCTGAGAGTGAGTGTCACCAAAGACAGCAACTACTTACTGGTCACGCTATTTTTAGTGTTCGGTCATAACCTTAAGAGTGGTGACTTTCTTCTTCTTCAAGACTCCCCGGGAGTCACAGAACAATGTACGGAGAGATGTGGGAAGACGATGACACAGACGACATTGACTTAAACGGCGGCCTAAACGGAGGCCTAACCAGTGGCCTAAATGGGGGTACCAACGATCATGAGTACAGGGGCCTGGCCAAAGGGCACAACAGCTATAGCAACGGGCTGAACGGTGACAGCAAGGTGAGTTGTCTGTGTGTGGTGGTGGGGGGGGGGGGGGGGGGGGACCCTTAAAGGGACAGTAACACAGCGACCAGACACGGTGGCCGAATCGGTAGAGCGCAGGTCTCCCATGCGGAAGGTCGGGAGTTCAATTCCCGGTCGAGTCAAACCAATGACTTACAAAATTGATACTTGTCCTATCCTAGCCAGGTGCTTGGCATTATTAGGATAGGGCAAGGACTGGTTGACTCGGTGCCAGGATAATGTGACTGAGTGGGATATCAGGTCATGGTGCTGGTGGCCTGGTCTCCCAGTGGGGAAGCACTATAAAGTTGCCATGAGTGCGCACTGTAACACCCATCCTGCTATGCTTTTAGATGTTGCCAGGAAGTAAAACCCCAAAAAACAAAACTCCTAGTAGGAGTAGTGGTGGTGGTGGTAGTAGTATTAGTATTAGTAGAAGTAGCAGCAGTAGTAGTAATTATATCTGTATAGTATTAGTAGTACAGTCAGCTCTGGTTAATCTGACTCTGGTTAATCCAACAATTTTGCTTACTGACACGATTTCAGGTTTAACTGATTTCCTTAATGTTAATCAATGCTAATTACTCGGGTTGATCTCACACTCGCTTTCTGACACTGACAGTGCTTTTTTTGGTAATAAACATGCCTATAGCATGCCTATATCCCTGGTTAATCCAACACTTGAAATCCACTCTGGTTAATCCAACAATTTTACTTCCCAACATGATTTCAGCTTTTACGGATTTGCTCAATGTTAATCAATGCTAATTACTCTGGTTAATCTTACACTCGCTTTCCGACACTGACACTGCTTTTTTTGGTAACAAACATGCCTAAAGCATGCCTATATCTCTGGTTAATCAGACACTTGAAATCCATCAAACATCAATTAGCACTAATATCCCAGATTTAGACCTTCTTTCAGTGGCTGTACAGTCGAGTTTGTCGAAGTTTTTAAATATTGAATAATGTTAGTGTGAATGATTGATATGTATGATTATCTGTAATAAATGTAGATATGTTAGTCAGGTGTTATTATTATTTTAATGAACAATTGCATCCATGATTCAGTCACAGATAGGCCTATATAGGCTTATAAAAATAACACAAACGAAATAGTCTAAATTGGTTAATCCGACAATTTGCTCTCCGACATTTTTTGGCATGTGACAGCATGTGTCGGATTAACCAGAGCTGACTGTACATGTCTTCAGGGGCTCCTTCCTCGTGGTTACAGACAACCTGTGATCAACTAATTGTGTTGGGGTTTAACATCCTAGCAACGTTTAAGGTCATATCAGAACGGGTACTGACTGGTGACAGCGTGCACTTGTGTCGACTTTATAGTACTGCCCCCGTTGGGATCCTGTGCCGCCAACACCATGACCCTATATCCAACTGAGTCACGTTATCATGATACTGAACAAACCAATCCTTGATCTATCCTAATACCAAAAGACTGACTAGCTGGTGGCAAGTGTATATTTGATACGTAATTGGTTTCAATTGGCAAGATTTCGAACCCACGACCTGCCGGATGGGTAGTCAGCCCTTACCGACTTTGCCATGGATCAGCAACTGAAGAGTAGGAACTTAGCAATGTAAGCTGTAGGGATATAACCAGGAACTTGGAGGGGTAGAGGTGGTATCGTGAATAGGGTGGTTCGGTCACTGGTATAGTTCCCAGATTATTTATGCATATTTAGGGTAGAGTGGGATATTTAAAGAAAAGAGATATTTAAAGACCGAGTTGCTCATGGTGATCAGTTGGTTGGTTGTTGGTGTTTTACGTCCTGGCAACATCTGAGGTCATGTCAAGATAGGTACTGACTTGTGACAGTGCACACTCATGGTGACTATATAGTGCTGTCCCACTGGGAAATCAGGCCATCAACACCATGACCCGATATCCCACTCTGTCACATTATCCTGACACTGAGCTAACCAGTCCATGGCATATCCTATTAATGTCGAGCACCAGGCTAGGAAGTGACATGTATCAAATTAATAGGTCATTGGTTTGAATTGACCGGGAATCAAACTCCCGATCTTCCTGATGTGAGGCCAGCGCTCTACCGATTCGGCCACTGCGCCCGGTCATGATGATCAGTTGGTGTTCGGGGAAGCCCCCTCCCCCACTTGGACAGGCCGTGTTCCCATGGGAACTTGGCAGGTAATTGACAGTGGACTGAGCCGGACAGTTGGGTGTGAAGGGGTCATCGCTACTGAACCGGAAGTTAACGACAGAGGGCGGCTCCGAGCTGCTCCGTAAACGGCCCGCAATCAAAGCGCCAGTCTCCGCTCAGGTGCACCCGAGTGAGACAGACCTTGTAAAGGATGGGACCATATATGATCATTCACGGAGGCGGAGACAGAAGTAGTATATAATGGGTCTTTATTCACTCAGATTCATATAGGTTCAATTCAGTACAGGTTAAGTTGGGGTGCCAGTCTAAATGGGTTCTTCAGTCCCCCGGGATCTCAGTGCGTGATGGTGGGTGGGCCGGAAACCGAACCCTCAACCCTTCCGGCTGTTATTTAGAGGTGTGGGTGGGTGAAGAAAGGTGGTGAAGTTGTCCAGTCGGCAGCCGGAGGAGTTGTGGCCGAGGAGGCAGTTGGGTTCGAATCCGGTCACGTGATGTTTTTGGCGGGAGTTTCAATTTCGGCTCCTCCTGTAACCGGCAGCGTAGTTCCACCGCTCCTGCTATGTGGCGCCACCGGGGTCGGGTTAGTTTGTTCGTATTGCGGTAGGTGGAGTCTGGTCGGCGTGTCGCTTTAATCATGTTGCGTTAACATGCACAATGCTACTCATAGTAGTGATGGTGCTAGTAGTAGTGGTGGTAGTAGGAGTGATTGGTTGGTGTTGGAGTTTAACGTCCTGGCAACATCTAAGATCATGTCAGGACGGAGTAGTAGTAGTAGTAGTAGTGGTGGTGGTACCGGACACGGTGGTCGAATTGGTAGAGCGCATGCTTCCTGTGCTGAAGGTCGGGAGTTTGATTCCCGGTCGAATCAAACCAATGACTTACATAATTGATATTTTCCGCTTCATAGCCAGGCGCTCAGCATTATTAGGATAGGACAAGGAATGGTTAGCTCAGCATCAGGATAATGTGACTGAGTGAGATATCAGGTCATGGTGCTGGCGACCTAGTCTCCCAGTGGGGTAGTATTATTAAGTCGCCATGAGTATGCACTGTCACAAGTCGGTACCATTCCTGATATGATCTTAGATGTTGCCAGGACGTAAGTCCTTAGTAACCATCTTCAGTGGACAATTCTGCACCCAGACATAACCGACCTTCGAGTTGCTGATGCCCTGAACAGCGAAACTTCGGCGCCATTAAAAATATTTTTAAAGAAAAGTTACATTAGTTGATTAAGCGGCTGAAATTTTAATCATGGAATATTAGTTTTGCTCATTCAACTTCTCTTTGCCATATCCTAGTAATACAGAATGCCAGGCTAGGAGCGACCGAGTATCAATTCTTAATTCATTGGTCAGGTTTTAAATCCCATGACGTACCAACATGGGAGCCGGACACTGAACTCATTCGGCCATCCCATCTGGTAATTAAACAAAAATGTAACACTGATGTGGCGCCCACTAGGTCATGGCGCCCAAGGCGACTGGCTGAGTTGCTGGTGTCACGGTTTAGATTCTCAGTGGGTTTAGATTCTACACTCAGGGTTCTGCGCATGCGCGTGTTCGATTAACACGACCGGGGTGACTCGGGTCACCCGAGTTTCTAAAAATTCAAATAGAACACCTCGAGTGGAGTTGACAAAAACATGTGCCGTGTGCAAAAAGTTTAACCCACCTCTTGGCTGGGGTTGGCTAGGAGCGATGACGTAACATTTGTGCGTCAAAAAGTCGCTTGGGTCACCCGAGTTGATTAATCGAATACGCTGAAATGTTGTTCGAATTTGACGCATGCGCATAACCCCGAGCGTAGACTCTAAACCCTCTGAGAATTTAAACCGTGACACCGGTACCTTCAGCCGGCCCTGCATCCAAACCAATGCTGTCATCAGTCATCATCCTGTCACCAGGGAGCCAATCAAATGAAGGAAAGGAAGCTTGTACGTTTGAAAAATTGTCTGCAGACTGGAGGGGTTCGCCGATCAGAGGGGTCGCTGAAGACAGGTGCTACTGTACGAGCAGGGTTGGCATGGCGACCCGCGCACATATGAACCAAGTGTGTGCTGATTGCTTTATTAATACCGAGCTCCTAAACCCGCCACCTGGTGCAAATTAGGGGAACTGACCCCCGACCCACCGATGGTGGTCAGAAGGGAAATAGCCCTATAATCACGAGATTGCACGAGGTTAGCAGGGACACAGGAGTCGCCCAGTGCACTGGCGGTTTTATAGTGTTGTATGTTGGTGGTTACGTTAATAGAGCTAATATTATCAGTTATTGATAGGACGTAAAACACCCACCAACCAACAAGCAACTATTATGAAGTGTTCAATTTATTTATTTATATATGCATTTCGGCGAGAATGTATGACCTTTGTTGCTGACATGGCGTAAAATCACCATCACTCACTCACTATATATTTATTTATTTTATATATTTATTTAGTTATTTTATTTATTTATTCAAATAGATACTCTTAATGTAATTCTGGTTTAAATCATAAAACTCTTAATCCTGATTTAAATCGGCGAGAATGTATGGCCTTTGTTGCTGACATGGCGTAAAATCACCATCACTCACTCACTATTTATTTATTTGATTTATTTATTTATTTGATTTATTTATTTATTCAAATAGATACTCTTAATGTAATTCTGATTTAAATCATAACACTCTTAATCCTGATTTAAATTGATACTCCACGTGGCGTAAAATCACCGTCACTCACTCACTATTTATTTTATTTATTTATTCAAATAGATACTCTTAATCTATTCCTGATTTAAATCGATACTCCACTGTATCTCCCATAGCATTGATACGACTGAGTGGTGCAGGAAATTATATCAGGTATCGGATTATGCATGTATTAATACCATTACCGCGACTCGACACGTTGCGCATGGCGACCGCCAGGTGAGCGGACAAATCGGTCACGCGTGACCACCTGGGCGTCGTCGCCCCTTTGGCACACTGCCAACCTGCGTCCGCTTCCTTCCCGCTGCCGCCTCCTGAAGGAGGTCACCACTTCCGGTCGACAGTTGCGTATGTAGGTCACTTCTTGCTGTCGGCTGTGGCTGAGGAGCAGACGCGGCGGCTAAATCGCTAAGAACTCAGGCTTCCGGGAAGGAAAATCGGGAGTTTGAGCCCCAGCAGAGTCAAAGCAATGACTTACACAATTGATACTTGCCGGTACCTCGCCTGGCACTCGGAAAATGTCGATTTTGTAATGTGTTTTTTATACTGAATTAATAATACAATCGGTTGGATGTCACTTGAAATTTTAAAATACATATATACTAGATTCATAATATGAAAATAAAATAAAATTATGTGCTATACATTCTATTTAGGTGGACTTAGATAACCACGGTATCCATATATTTTATTATTTTATTCTATTTCACCGATTGTCCCGTTCCGATTATTGCGACCATTGGTGCTGCTTGGAGTTGTTTCGTGTAACTGCACTGATGTCTGAGTCCTTGGGCCTAATTGGTTGTAATCAAGGGTTGACCGCTATGTCAACTTGATTGGCCTGTGGGTATACAGTATGGGAGGAGAGCTAGACAAAAGAGAAATAGAGAGAGAAACAGATAGACAGACAGACAAATGCAAAGAGAGCCAGAGAGAAACAGATAGACATGTAGACAAACACAACACGAGCCAGAGAGAAACAGATAGACAGGCAAACAAACACAAAGAGCCAGAGAGAAACAGACAGACAGGCAGACAAATACAAAGAGAGCCAGAGAGAAACAGATAGACAGGCAGACAAACACAAACAGAGCCAGACAGAAACAGATAGACAGGCAGACAAACACAAACAGAGCCAGACAGAAACAGATAGACAGGCAGACAAACACAAAGAGCCAGAGAGAAACAGATAGACAGGCAGACAAACACAAAGGGAGCCCGAGAGAAACAGATAGACAGGCAGACAAACACAAAGAGAGCCGGAGAGAAACAGATAGACAGGCAGACAAACACAAAGAGAGCCAGAGAGAAACAGATAGACAGGCAGACAAACACAAAAAGAGCCAAAGAGAAACAGATAGACAGGTAGACAAACACAAAGAGAGCCAGACAGAAACAGATAGACAGGCAGACAAACACAAAGAGCCAGAGAGAAACAGATAGACAGGCAGACAAACACAAACAGAGCCAGACAGAGGCAGACAAACACAAACAGAGCCAGACAGAAACAGATAGACAAGCAGATACACACAAACGGAGCCAGAGAGAAACAGATAGACAGGCAGACAAACACAAACAGAGCCAGACAGAAACAGATAGCAGGCAAACAAACTCAAACAGAGCCAGACAGAAACAGATAGACAGGCATTCAAACACAAACAGAGCCAGACAGAAACAGATAGACAGGCAGAAGCAGAGAGAAACAGATAGAACCAGAGAGAAACAGATAGACAGGCAGACAAACACAAACACAGCCAGACAGAGGCAGACAAACACAAACACAGCCAGACAGAAACAGATAGACAGGCAGACAAACACAAACAGAGCCAGAGAGAAACAGATAGACAGACAGACAAATACAAACAGAGCCAGACAGAAACAGATAGACAGGCAGACACACACAACCAGAGCCAGAGAGAAAGGCAGCCCAAGACAGAAAAGGGAGACAGGTGGAAGACATCTCTATTCGTCAGCCTTCTGGCAATGCTCAATTTAGGTCAAGTTGAAGACCAATACCGGGTTATGTGACGCTAGGTGTCTAACATCCGGTATCACGTGACTCACAGAGTGGGTTACAGACCATGTGGCTTCAGCCTTGATAGTTTGGTGTGTAGACAGGGATCTATCAACCATTTTTGCTCGCGAGAGGGCGCCACATAAACCCCATAGAGGGCGCACCATTATTATACCTAAGAATATATATATATATATATATATATATATATATATATATATATATAACCTAGTTACTCTAGGTAACTACATACTATATACACCTAGCGTAACTAGAATAGAAAATAGAAACACCTTTTTGATGAGATGAAGTTCACTTGTTTTTTATTTTTGTCAAATTATGTTTGTCATGTTATTCCTTTTATTGGGTATTCATGAAATGCTGGTGTTTTACGGTACCAACCCCTATGTGACTCATACCCACCCATTCACAGGTGCGTCTTGCCCTAACTACAAGCACCCCCATCCCACCTCACCTGACCTGCGCCAGGTAGCACTGCGTGTGGAGAGGATAGCCTGGAGTGGGTGGTGAAAGAGGGGAAGTTGGGAGTGGGGTGTTAAGATACCCAGACGTCTTGAATGCTGTTAATCGGGTATAGCAAAGCCCAGTAACTGCTTCCAGCTAGAGTAGTGATCGATTATGTCAAAATTGTAAGCAATTTTCTTTTTGTGAAAATGTTCTAGCCATCGGAAAGAGTCGTATTTATTTGTTTTAATTTATTTTAATCAGCAGTATATCACTGGTTTACTTGGCATATCGGATAATTTATACAGGTTTTGTGGACTAGCATAATATATATGTATATATATATATATATATATATATATATATATATATATATATATATATATAAAGTGGAGAACCATTGCATCCAACCCTCGACTAGAGGATGGAACTATTGATTGATTGATTGATATATATATATATAATTGTGTACATTATGTGTTATAACAATATGCCTTATTATAATGAATTATATTTATCTTTCAATATTTAACTTGCTTTATTTTCTTCTGTATTTATATTTTTGAATTTCCTTTTGATCAGGTAAAAACAAAAAAACCTCGTTCAACCGATCTGTGCAGTGTGTCCTTCCCCGTGTTGGTAGAACCCTGGTCGAGTCAAACCAATGACATAAAAATTGATACTTGTCGCTTCCTAGACTGGCATTCTGCATTATTAGGATAGGGTAAGGACTGGTTTTCTCAGTGTCAGGATAATGTGACTGAGTGGGATATCAGGTCATGGTGATGGCAGCCTGGTCTTCCAGTGGGGCAGCACTATAAAGTCGGCATGAGTACGCACTGTCACAAGTCAGTACCCGTCCTGATATGACATTAGATGTTGCTAGGACGTAAAACACCAACAAACTTATTTTCCAGTAGAAATGATGGTAAGTTGCAAATATATTTGAGCAGCAATAAGCATAATACAAATTAATTAATTTTACTTGAATAATACAAGGTGGACCAAAAGTGTCCCTACATAGAAGAAATATACACTTTTATGATAACCCGTTTTTATTAATAAAATATATTCCGCATGGTTGCCATTATTTTCAATCCAGATTCAAATACGCCCCCGGAACTCTTGGAGAAGACGCTTTAGCACATCTGGTGTTAACTGTTATGCTTGTAATGTTAATTTCCTCATGTATGGACACTTTTGGCCCACCCTGTATAAATGATATATATATAATGTCACTTCCAAGATACCAAAGGTAGCGTTCACCCAGTCAATAGTCAGACCCTTGGCCATGCTAGGGACGACGTGATGCACACTGCTACTACAGTGCTACATATACATACATGCTTACTCACTCACTCACCCACCAACTCACTCACTCCCTCACTCAATCAAACATTCACCTACTCACCAACTCGCCTTCACTCCCCCACTCACTCATTCACCCCCCAGCTTACTCACCCATCAACCAACCCACTCACTCACCCATTCATTTACCTACTCAGCCACCAACTCACTTACCAACCCACTCTCACTTTCACTCACTAATGGCCCTGTCACACTACGACGTAATGCGGTAGTGTAAGCCAACTTAGGTGAAATTTGGCCATTACGTCGAGATACGTTGAGATATGTTACTCATTCGTTAAGCCTACGTCGAGTTATGTCGAGTTATGTCGAGATACGGTGACCCATGTCAAGGTTTTGGACATACCCAAAACTTTCGGCGTAGCTCGATATGAAGGCCATTACGTTGGGTTACGTTGTGCTCATGTTAGGCTTACGTTGAGATACGTTAGATGTTCGTTAGAGCTACGTTGAGCTATGTTGACTTACGGTAGACTGACGGAGAGCTGGGATGAATGTGCATCTCGACGTAGGTCTAATGTGTCGCTGACGTGTGTCTAGCATTAATCTAACGTAAGTTTAACATGTGTTGACGTATTCGACCTAGTTGAAAATGGCTGGCACGCGCGTAACATATGTAACGTGCTCCGACGTTCTTTGAATGTAAGCGAACGTGGTGTGAATGTTTTGCCTCACTGGACTGTCGTTAGACTGACGGTGCTCACTTTTGGGCCTGACATCGACTCACATTACAAATTACGCCAGAGTCACACATAGCTATGTTAGGGTGGGCGTAGTTACGTGAGTCCTACGCTGAGCCGTTGCTAGGGTTTTGCTAGACTGACGCCGTGCACGCTGGACGCTCGTTAGCCTTACGTTGGGCTTTTTTTATTTTTATGTTCTAACTCGTTGAAGCACGTTACACTACGTTGCACTGACGTCCAATTTGGCCCTAAAACGCCAAGAATTTCTACGTATCTCAACGTAAAAAAGTGATTTTTATGTTTCCAACTCGTTGGCCTGTTACGTCGTAGTGTGACAAGGGGTGGCCCTGGTCTCCTAGTGGGGCAGCACTAAAAGGGTGGTCATACGTGTGCTATGTCACAAGTCGGTACCCGCCATAATATGACCTTAGACGTTGCTAGGATGTAAAAACCCCAACAAACAAACACGCACCCTCCCACTCACTTACCAGTCACTGGTATATTCGCCCATGCGCCTTCGCGCTAGACTGGAGCGCAATGGCGCCACCTGGGGCACTAGCGGAACACTAATAACCGCACCGGTAGAAGGCGGGAAGTTAGTGGATCGACTCACGCAGACACTCGCTCTCTCTCTCTCCCTCACTCTCCCTCTCTCCCTCTCTCTCCCTCTCTCTCACTCTCTCTCCCTCTCTATCTCCCTCTCTCCCTCTCTCTCCCTCTCTCTCCATCTCTCTCCCTCTCTCTCCCTCTCTCTCCCTCCCTCCCCCCTCTATCCCTCCCTCACTTCCCCCTCTCTCCCCTCTCCCTCCCTCTCTCCCTCTCTCCCTCTCCCTCCCTCACTCCCTCTCTCCCTCTCTCCCTGTCCTGATATGACCTTAGATGTTGCTAGGACGTAAAACAACAACAAACAAACAAACTCTCTCCCTCCCCCCCTCTCCCTCTCCCTCCTCTCCCCCTCTCCCCTCCCTCTCCTCCTCCCTCCTTCTCTCCCTCTCTCTCTCTATATATACCTCTCCCCCTGTCCCTCTCTCACACACACGCCCATCTCTGACTGACATGGCCGACGCACATCGCGCAGACAGAAGTAGAACACTGCGTTAGACTAGAAAATAGACGACTTCCAACAACAAACCCACACCCTGGTGGCAGTGGACAGAACTACAGTTGTGGATCAGGCTGCACCAAAATTAAAGGATTGGGAGGTAACCAAATCAACAGAAACTCACATAAACTACAACAAAATTGATTAAAAGATACTAGGTTTGATAATACGTAGAATGCCTCACACAGTACAAGTTCGCCGAATCCTTGACTTTGTACCTATTTACTGTCAACGTTGTTGACGCCTGCATCGAGATCTAGAAAAACGTCTAGATTTAGTCTACTTTCGTGGCAAGTCTTTCGTATTTTGTTCACGTTTTTATTAGTTGTGATGTTTCATAACAAGAACAGAAAATGTGTGTGATCAAGGTTGCATAATTCGATGATTTCGAGTTTCTGCATTATTTAGAGACAAGCATAGCAGGTTGACCATGATAAGGTACCTTACTTTAGCTTAATTTATCTTTTGTTATAAATGGCTAACTTTAGATATATTTGAAGTGAAATCATGTCAAATTAACTTTGTCAGTATCTAAGTATCTAATCGGGGATCGCAAATCCCAGTAACAGCTTCCAGCTAAATTACTGATCGGTTGAGTCGATATTTAAAACAATATTTTGTAGGATCAAACATAGGTAAGTGTTTTTGTTAAGAAAATGTGCTTTCATCAGACTATGAAGCTTTAAGCAGTCATTGTTTACAAACCCACGAAGCAACTTCCTGTATCTTATGTTGTACAATGTTTGTTTGTTGTTGTTTTACATCCTAGCAACATCTAAGGTCCTATCAGGACGGGTACCGACTCGTGACAGTGCACACTCATGGCAACTTTGTAGTGATGCCCCACTGGGAGACCAGGCCACCAGCACCATGACCTGATATCCCACTCAGTCAAAGTATCCTGCCACTGAGCCAACCAGTCCTTGCCCTACCTAATAATACCGAGCACCTAACTAGGAAGCGACAAGTATCAATTTTAAAATTTAAGTCATAGGTTTGACTCGACCAGTGTTCGAACCCACAAACCCATGGGTTCGAATCCCCCGATCTCCCAAAACAGGAGACTCATTCGGCCATCCCGTCTGGTACTGTTGTATAATGTGTACAACGATTATTTAACAGTTCCGGAATCACCACACCAGATATGAGAACAAAAGCGCAGTTTTTGCCAGGCATTGACCTCTGGTATGATGGTGGTAGTCACCGCGTCCACTAGCTGAAGGCGGTAGAGAAGCATATTCTCGCTGGGAGGCTCACGCGGGTCTTTCTTTTCATGTAATTGAGCTGTTCTGTCGGCTACGGTCATGTGTGGTTTGAATCAATAAATGGTTGAAAGGCAACGTCAACAGGCACTCGGTAAATGGTGTGGCTTTGATCCATTCTGAGCCTGGCTATGTAGATACACAGGTGTTTTTGTCAAGGTAATTGATTGTACTCACAAAGGGCAGTGATACATATATCAACACTGCAGTGAGAAGCAAAGCACACGATATCAATATATTAAGCAGTTATTGCCCGATATGGTGGATCACGGTTGAGGGGCTTTAGATGAGTATCGTCGCGGTGGATGCACCTTCTAGAGAGCCGAGGAACTAAAACCCCATATTAGGGTGCTATCTAGCGTTCGTTGAATGAGTTCAGCGTTTCAAATTTGGACGATTTTGGGTAAATAGAAGGTGAAACTTGAATTACATATGGTGATTCAGACAAGTCGTTAACCAACCACGCAAGTATATTTTGTTTGGTTGTTACATTCATAACAAGGCAAATTTCATCGCCTTATTCCACTATCACTTACTATACCCTAGTCTAGATAGCAACACATATCAATGCTTACGTCATTCAGTTTGACTCGGGCATGGCTCGAACCTACAACCTGCCGCACAGGAAAGCAACTCATTCAGGCACTGGTATGGGGTCTGAATTTAGAACTGTTCCCGATCCCCAATCAACGAGTTTCAACACAATTATCATGCAATGTATGGCGCCCAAGTTGGAAGTAACTCTCCGTGAACAAAACAATGGTTAAACACCTAGATTATGCACCCCAGCCCCTGACCCTTTAAGTTTAAGTGCAGTTTTTGTTTGTAATTAACCAGATTCCATGAGTTAGGTGGGCTTAAGTAGGAACTTGAATGAGAAAAAGTGGTTAAAGCAAGACCTATATGACCTACGCTAAGCTGTACTTTGCAAATAACATGCTCGTGTATATAGACTGATTGTGGTTTTCTCTAATACCCCTGTCACACTACGATGTAACGAGCGAACGTGAGCCTAACGTGGTCATTTTTCATCATTACATTGACGTACGTTGGGTTACGTTATAATGACGTCAGAATGAAGTTAGACTGACGTCGAGCTACGTCACATTACGTCGTATTACGTCGGCGTGCTTCAAAGTTTTGAACCTGTTCAAAACTTTCGACGTAACTCGAACATAAGGGTTTATGTTCGCCGTACATTCTGTACACATTCAGCGAACGTCAATGACGTTAAACGGATGTTATTCAAACGCTGCTCACTACGTTCAACTACCTTCCACTACGTTGACCCACATTAAACCCGGTGGAAATGTCCACGCGGCGTAATGGGAACGTCAGGAGAACGTCAGGAGAACGTCAGGAGAACGTATGTTCAACGTACGTTCAACGTTTTGCCACCGTGTCATGACGTATGTAACGTCACGTAACGTTCTTCTGGCGATGGAATAATGTTCATAACGTTCCCTGAGCGTAATTACGTTGTCCTCTCTCGTTGAATGATGCTATCACTACGCTTTACCGCCGTTACTCTCTCATCCACTACGCTGCATCCACGTTCAACTTGTGCCCAAATTTGCATACTACGCCGAGAAGTTCGACGTTTTTCACGTTCTCCCTACGTTGACGTCGTTACGTCGTAGTGTGACAGCCCCATAATACTTCCGATTTGCTGTCTGTCTGGTACAGTGGTAGTTAGGCACGTGAATGGCTGGGTGCCTCTGCAGTCAGGTTGTGAACCTTAGATCAAACCAGGACTAATTACCATCCTCCTGTGATAACATGTGATCAAGCAGTGCAACCCTGGTAACACTCACATAGATTGGTGATAAGCTTAACTGTTCGAATACGATCAATGGAACATAGCTGACTAATGGGGACCTTTCATGAGCCATTTCTCTCGCTATTCACTTGGTGGCAGCATCCATTCCCGGTCCAAGTCGGCCATCATGGTTGGATAAAGGGTGTAGGTGGGTGTGTGTTGGTGGTGTAGGTGTATGTTGGTGGTGTAGGTGTGTGATGGGGGTTTAGGGATGTGGTGGGGGTGTATGTGTGTTGTGGGTGTGTGTGGTGTGGGTGTCGTGGTGTAGGTGTGCCGCGGTGGTGTGTGATGGGGGTGTAGATGTGTGTGGTTGAGGTGTAGGTGTGTGTGTGGTGAGGGTGTAGGTGTGTGTGTGTGGTGAGGGTGTAGGTATGGTGTGGTGGGGGGGGGTGGTATTTGGTGGGGGTGAAGTGTGTGGTGGAGGTGTAAGTGTGTGGTGGGGGTTTAGGTGTGTGGTGGGGGTTTAGGTTTGTGGTGGGGGTCTAAGGGGAACTGGAGGTATAGGTGTGTGTCATGGGGTGTAGTGGGTATAGGTGTGTGTGGTGGGGTTTAGGGCTGTGGTGGGGGTTGTAGTGGGGGTTTAGGAATGCTAAAGATTGTGAGGTGCCGCTCTGCAAGACACCCCTGCACCTCCACCACAAACCATCTACACCCCCACCACACACACCGTCAACCCCCACCACACACACTGTCAACCCCCACCACACACACTGTCAACCCCCACCACATCCCTACACCCCCACCACATCCTTAAGCCCCCACCACACCCATACACCCCACCACATCCACCCCACCATACCCACTCACCACACACCCCTAAATCCATGTACACCCCCACCACACACACCAAAATCCTCAACACACCCCTACACCTCCATAACACACCCACCACACAAACATATTCCCCCACCACACACCCACCATACACACCTACACCCCAACCACACCCACTCACCCCTCCACCACACACCCCTAAATCCACACACACCCCCCACCACACACCAACATCCTCACTACACCCCTACGACACAAACATACACCCACACCACACACCCACCCTACACACCTACACCCCAACCACAACTACCCACACCCCTAAATCCCCCCAACCCCGACACCAAAATACTCACCACACCCCTAATCCTCCACTACACACCCCTACACGCCATACACACCTAAACCCCATCTTATTTACACACACTTGGTAGTAGAAGGAACTGCTTCTATCCAACCAAAGCATTACAGACAACGGCATGGTGCGCCATCTGACGAGAGAGTTATGCAAACTGAAAGGTCCCCATTAGAGATGGAGGATTAATAACAGTCTGTTGCTATAGGGAACATTTGGGCGGCGAATGAGCACGAAACACAGGAGTGGAGAGTGTCGACAGCAGCCGGCGGTGGCGCTGTTGTCGGGGTTAGACTGCAGGGACAGTAGTTAGCCTGTAGCGAATTCATATTCATGGCACAACATACATATTGGTGGACATAGATAATGGTAGATCTATATGTTAGATCTATTAGTTTTACATACTATGCATTATCTATTATATATATGTATGTTATTTATATATGTTATTTATATATATAATATGTTATATATAATATATATTATATACACAGTACATATCTATTATATATATAGTATATATGTCATGTCATATATACATGTCGTGGGGTGATGAAATAGGGAAATGCGCCTACAGCAGGTTTCGAACCTACACTTCTTGCATTCTGGGGCTAGTGTGGTAAACATTACAATACCTAGTCCCTTGTTGCGTCGCCATGTCCATGCTTACCCATCTATGGCTATCATTGCCTGAGAGGGCAGTGCTGACTACTACATATATAAATATATACGATATATGATGTGATATATGTGAAATATATATATTATATGCAATATATCGTATATATATATAATCATATGTATTATATATATTATTTGTTATTATTATTGTATATTATGCATATTATATATTATATTTTGTATAATATATATAAATTATATTTGATATATTATATATATATTATATATATTGTATATGTTATATATATATATTATATATATTATATATATTGTATATGTTATATATATAACTATATATAAATAATCTAATCAATATATCATATAGATCAATCACTATAAATATATAATATATATATCATAATTATATAATATATATATTATCTATATATTATCATATACTTATAAAATTATATATATATTATATATAGATAAATTATATTATATTAATATATATATTGTATATATTATATATATTATCTATATATTATCTATATATTATATATATAATATATAGATATATTATATATATATATTGTATATATTATATATATTATCTATATATATATATTATATATAGATATATTATATATATTATATTATATATATATTGTATATATTATATATATTACGTACATTTGATAAGACATATATCATACCATATAGCATATATAATGTAAATATAGTATTTATGTTACGTAAGCCTACTGGAGTGAGAGATGTGGAGGTAAGTAGTGGGGGTAGCTCGGGGTGAATGTGGGGTGTGTAGAAATCTCACAGACTGTTTATTCCTTAGTGTGTATGTGCGTGTGAGATATTACATTCCTCACCTTTGTACCTGCACTAACCAGTGGCCGACCACTGAGACGTGAGAGTGGTATGCAGGAGGGAGTGTGTCCCGGCACTGATCCCCTGGAGGAGTTGGCGCCTCCTGAAGGGACCTGCACCGACCTGCTCCTGGAGTACATGGGGCCGTGGTACTGCGGCCTGGCCCCGACGAACTAACTCACCCCCGACTTTTTTCCCCATAAAAAAAATCCATATTATTTTTCAATTTTCACAACAACAAAAATGTAATCTCATTCTTGGCGAATATTACACTTCTGATGCCTCCCTCTCGTATTTGCATAATATCTCAATGGTGGCGAGTGGTACATTTAGAGTTGGTGATATTATCATATTGATTGCATTTAACTGGAAATATTGGTAGGTTCCTTAGCGATAGAGGCCCAATATGGGTGGTTGACGATATGTGAATGTGTGGGAGGTGTGTGTGGAAGGAGAGAGTGTGTGTGGGGTGGGGGGAGAAGTGTGTGGGGGAGGGTTATTGGAAACTCAAGATAAGTCGACCCCTTTGTAACAAATGTTGTCTAGTAAGTAGTATGAACATATATGAACTTCTATATTTCAATTATAGCTTTTCGCGAGAGTGATTCAAATATGATACTTAGAAATCGGAAATGCTTAATTCTGTTGGGTGTATTTGAGCAAATATTGTATGTTATATAATTTATATTATATAATATATATATATCTTATTATATATATCTTATTATATATACATATATATACATATATATATATATATATATATATATATATATATATATATATAAACACACACACACACACACACACAGTAAAACCTGTAACCGAACACCCTCACACATCAACCACTCCCCTATATCGATCGCTTTATTTGGGTCCCAAATGATTGCCCATACAATACCATTTTAAGGATTAAAAAAACCTCCCTAAACCTCCCACCTCCCTAAATGGACCATTTATAGTCGGTGCCATGGTCGGTCGATTTAGAGAGGTTTTACTATATATGCCCAGCATACACACGCCACACCTAGAATGAAACACACAGTTCAGGGTTGAGTGAGAGTGAGTGAGTGATCCTGGCTCCACATTCACCACCACCACCACCACCACCACCACCACCACCACCACCACCACCACCACCACCACCACCACCACGCGGACAGTAAAGCGCCAGAGTTAATCGCACCAACACCCTATGCTCCTTTAAGCTAGGATTCCTTACACGCGGTATGCGGTATGCGAATGCGAATGCGGCAAAAAATCGAAAAGCATCTAAGTCAATGGGGGTGATTCCTTACACGCGGCATGCGGCATGCGGCATGCGGCATGCGAATACTGAATCGGTCCATGTACCGATCGGTGTGGCATGCGAATGCGAATGCGAATGCTGCTGCGTTTGCCATAGAGAACAGTGGTGAGGAAACCTGACACTGTGTGTGGGTGTGGGTGTGGGTGTGGGTGAAAGGACCCATCCCGTAATCATTCCGCATGCCGCATGCCGCATGCCGCATACCGTGTGTAAGGAATCCTAGCTTTACTCCTGACCCCCTCCACCTCACCCCCCCTCTTTTACCCCCCACCCCACCCACCCACCACCACCACCACCACCACCAAATCCCACACAGAGGGTGCATGCATACCAACCCACACACCCCACACTCACTTCACCTCTGTGGGCCTTCCCATGCAGACGGACACTGCACTACTCCAGTAGCCTCCTACCAGACCCCTACCCCTGACACCTGGTCAGTTCACCCTCCTGTGACTGTGAGAGAGGCAGGGAGAGAGTGAGGGGTGGTGGAACCTACTCCCACCGTGCACACCAGTCGCCCAGCCGCCCTGGAGGACAGGTTACCTCCGTGTGTGAGGATCAGTGCTGGAGGAGGGAGAGTGAGGGTGTAGGGGCTGGTTCACAGGTGAGAGGTGCCCTAGGTACCCCGTGGTATTGTCACAAGGAAACACACTGCAATACTCCCGGCGCTTTTACTCGTGTTAGAATGGCTTGGAACAATCGGGGACCTTTCTTCCATGCACACCACCAGGTAAATATTAAAGCCATCTAGCATTTAGAAAATCTGATTTTCTATCTTCTCAATTGTGGTATTATTCAAATCGTATCAATGACATTGTTTCAATCACGTGTTACACACGACATATCTTTGCACACGGGCGGGATGGCCGAATCCCTAAGAGCGCTGGCTGGATTGCCTTAGAGTTGCATAGTCCGATGGTTTTGAATTTCTGTATTTTTTCTGAGATAAATATATTAGATCGATCAATAGTATCTACATTACATTAATTCAAAGTTACTTTTATTTTAAATGGTAAACTTTTGTGATATTTTGAGTGCAAACATGGAAAATTAGTTTTGGCAAGCTTGCCAAAACTCTGACACCATAGACTTCTGCAGTAAAGCTAGGATTCCTTACACACGGTATGCGGCATGCGGCATGCGGCATGCGGCGTGCGGCATGATTACGGGATGGTTCCTTTCACCCACACCCACACACACACCCACACACAGTGTCAGGTTTCCTCACCACTGTTCTCTATGGCAAACGCAGCAGCATTCGCATTCGCATGCCGCACCGATCGGTACATGGACCGATTCAGTATTCGCATGCCGCATGCCGCATGCCGCATGCCGCATACCGCATGTAAGGAATCACCCCCATTGACTTAGATGCTTTTCGATTTTTTGCCGCATTCGCATTCGCATACCGCATACTGCGTGTAAGGAATCCTAGCTTAACACGTTCTGTTAAATTGACTCAGTATTGCCTTCTACGCAGAAACAAATGCTTAATAAGTGCATCGGTATCTAAGTTAGATATGTATAAGCAAATCTAGATATTTGGTTTGGTTTTGAAAATTTGATATTTCATCGGACTATGCAGCTTTAAGGCAGGTCATGAGTTCGAACCCTAACTGAGTCAAACCAATGACTTACTAAATTTAATCTTGTCGCTATCTAGCTTGACGCTCGGCATTAATAGGATAGCACAAGAACTGGGTTGCTCAGTATCAGGATAATATGAGTGAGTGGGAAATTGGTTTGTGGTGCTGGTGGCCGTCTCCCAATGGGGCAGCACTATAAAGTCGCCATGAGAGCGCACTGTCACAAGTCAGTGCCCGTCTTGATATGACCTTAGATGTTGCTAGGATGTGAATCCCCAATTTAAAAAAAACGAAAAGCATATCTGTCTGATAGAAGTGTGCATTCAGCTCAGTCGAATGCCACTAGTGCCGTCTGACGTTTCTGGAATATACAGTAAAACCTCTTTAAATAGACCGATCATGGCATGGGACCGAATTTAAATGGTCCATTTAGGGAGGTGGTCAGTTTAGGGAGTTTTTCATTTTGTGACGATGGTATGGTTTGGGACCCAAATAAAGCTATCGATATAGGGGAGTGCTCAACTAGTGGAGCTGGTTGGTTAGAGAGGTTTTACTGTTGTTCCATGGCGAACATCAAAATAAGTCCATACAGATGCAATACTTTTTTTTAGATTTTTATTTGACATGTTTATAAACAACTTTGTAGTTTTTATGGGTGGACGGAATGATTTCAAATGGGCTTCAGTTTCAGCCTGTTTGAAATCACTCTCCTCCATTCACTCAGACTGTTGTGTATGTCTACGTGCAAGTCAGATCATGTCTTTGATTACAGTATGGACATTGTATCATATATTTGCTATTAGATGCGTTGCATTATGTACATGGGCCATATTATAATATTATATATATTACGTATATATAACATATACGTAATATATATCATAAGTCATATGTATATGAGTTATGTTATATATTATGTATATTATATATGAGATTATACATTAAATCGTCGAGCATATATAATATACATATATTATTTATATTATGTATGCCTACAGGAGGGGGGGGGTGGAGGTAGTAGTGTGTGGAGCGCAGAGTGAGGGTGGTGGTGGGTGTTTATTGCATGCATCATTGTACATCATAGTACATTCTTTAATTCACTGTATTATATAATATATATAATTGAAGATCTAGTCACGTGACTTTACCATGTATTGCACATATGACTCTTTGTTACATCATAATGAAAAGACACACTTATAGGGCAAGGACTGGTTGGCTCAGTGTCAGTATCATGTGGCTGAATGGGATATCACGTGATAGAGGTAGTGGTGCAGTATCCCAATGGGGGACAGCACTATAAAGTTACCATGATTTCGCAGTCTGCACAACAAACAAACAAACACATTAATCTCTTCATAAGGTGAGATTTTGTTGCGATTTATTCCGATCACATTTCACGTCTGTTAAAAACACGGCTTACTTTGGCCAGCACCTTTCCATTATCAAAAGTAACCCGAGCTTGTGACTACAAATGAGTTGAGCGTCCGTCGCCCATTTTGCTAGATCGTGGGATCGGAACCATAGTCGAGTCAATCCAATGACTTAAACTTGATACTTGTCGCTTCCTAGCCTGGCGCTCAGCATTATTAGGATAGGGCAAGGACTGGTTGGCTCAGTGTCTGGATAATGTGACTGAGTGGGATATCAGGTCATGTTTATGGTGGCCTAGTATCCCAGTGGGAAAACACTATAAAGTCACCATGAGTGCACACTGGCACAAGTCGGTACCTTCCCTGATATGACCTTAGATTTGGCCAGGATGTAAAACTCCAACAACCAATCAACCCTTGGTCGTAAAAAACAAACCCAAGTAAACATAAACCGTATAATACAGGTACCGTCACCATCCTTATATGTCCGTTAGATGTTGCTAGGGCATAAAACCCCAATTTTGTTCTTGAAGATTTATACTGCCTATCATGGATAAGTCTGAATAGACTTGTTTTCACTATTATACAGTTTGTCAATAGAAAGCCCCAGCCTACACTTTTACCGACCCAAGGGATTTTTAACCTCAGACACCACTGGCCTTTGATGACGCTGTAAGTTCTACACAGTGGTGGACATCCAAATTGGCAGAGGTGGGGGGCATGGGGAATCGAACCACCAACCTTCAGATTAGGAGTGCGACCTAGAAAAAGGTCAGACACTCTAACCACTCCGCCACAGAGAACATGCATAGTTGTAGCGTGTGTTAGGGAGAACACAGCTTGGTGTGTAGCCTCTGTGGCGTGGCTTCCATTGTCCCGCTTTCGTACAGGGTCCGAGATTTGGAATTGAGCGCATTGTCACGTCGGTAGGGTGGTCTGAACAAGTACAGGCAGAGCCGTATTTGTGCTATCGATTTGTAACTGTACAATTCCGACATTTGGGAGCCGTTAGAATAATAGTCGATTTCGTCCACCGGCACACCCCTCTGAATTTGAGATATAATGCATTGATTGGAAAGTATCCAAAGCCAGCAGAAAACTACCACAAGAAAGGATAGAAATACCAAATGTAATAGCACATTTTAGAAAGGCAGATCTTCCATTTAGTTTGATAAGTTACCTTACTTTGTATCGCTTTCATGTCAACACATTTGATACTGGCATTTAGATTTAGAAAGGTCTAGCTTTAGCCTTAGATTAATACCTATTTTGACTGTCGGTTTACAAAATTATTTTATTCATGTTTTCATTATTTGTTGTGGTGCATAGCAGGAATAGAGAATGGATAGAGTCCAGCAGCCCATTGTATAGATTATTAAACAAATTGAATACAATTAAAAAAAAAAAATTAAACTGATAAAATACTTCATTTTTAAACTTGTCACGACCTTGCCTGGAACTCGGCATTACTATGATAGGGCAAGGAACAGTTGAATACCGCTGTGTATAACAGACAGCATCATCTAAGGCCAGTTGCTCGCATACCATGTCTTTGTGGTGTTGTAGGTTAAAAATCCCTTGGGTCGGTAAAAGTGTAGGCTCGGGCTTTCTATCGACAAACTATCTAATGGTGAAGACAAGTCCATTCAGACTTATCCATGATAGGCAGTATAAATCTTCTTCAAGAAAAAAAAAATTGTGCACAATTGAAATTTCATCTGCCTAATCAACAAATGTAAATAAAAGTAATACTATCATGTCACTTCCTTTAGTAACAGCAATGAAGCAACATGGCAATGGCAGATTCAACAGCACAGTCTCATCTGTGATCTGACCGCTTTATTCAGTAACCTTCAGTTCCCAACCACTGGATGCGAAGGCCGATTCGCTAGAGCGCGGGCCTCCCGTGCGGGAGATCGGGAGTTCGGTTCCCGGGCGATACTGATACAGATCTGGAGTTCGGTTCCCGGTCGAGATTGATACTTGTAGCTTCCTAGCCAGTCGCTCGGCATTATTATGATAGGGAAAGGACTGGTTGGCTCAGTGTCAGGATACTGTGACTGAGTGGAATATCAGGTTATGGTGCTGGTTGCCTGGTCTCCCAGTGGAGCAGCACTATAAAGTGGCCGTGAGTGCGAACTGTCACAAGTCGGTACCTATCCTCATATGACCTTAGATGTTGCTAGGATTTAAAACAACAAACAAACAAACAAATCTGTGACGCCTAGTGAGGCGAGCAAGCCTAACCATCCAAATAGACCTAATATAATAGGTCTCTTCTTGGTTAGTGCCTGTTGGTTCCCACGGAAAGACTTAAAGCTGCATAGTCCGATGAAAGCATCGCATTTTCCAAACCCAAACAATTATCTAGATTTGATTGTGCATATCTAACTAAATGCCCTGTCACATTACGGCGTATGGCGGGAGCATATTGAAAACCTACGTAAGTCCTGCGCGTGCCGACCTATCATGACCATGACCTTTGGTGACCTATCAGGTGTTTTTGAGCATATGCGAAACCTGTGAGGAGCGTATGAGAGCGTACTGTGACATTTTTGGACGGTTTTGATTGGCATATGGAACCTATGCATAGCGTATGCGTAGTGTATGCGTAGCGTATGCATAGCGTATGCATAGCCTATGCATAGCGTATGCGTAGCATAGGCGTAGCGTATGCGTAGCTTATGCGTAGCGTATGCATAGCGTATGCGTAGCGTATGAGTAGCGTATGAGTCAAGATCAATGTCGAGACCTATGGCATACGCTTGGAATACGTTGTGCATATGCTGTGCATACGCTAGGAGTACGCTCCCATACATAACTCGTAGGTTATGCGTACGCTACATACGCTAGAGATATGCCGGTGACGCAAGTTGAGCGTATGCGTAACTATCCTGGCACACCCCTAGCGTACGAGGAGTGTACACCGGCATACGAGGAGCGCACACCGGCGTATGAGTAGCGTATGAGTAGCGTATGAACCATACGCTCCCATAGGTCGAGATTTTTTTAGCATGCACAAAAAGATTTGGACGGACGGACAGGAGAAAGCGTATGGCGGCGTACAACGGCATACGCTGGCATAGGCCGGCACATGACGGCCTATGCATAGCGTATGCGTAGTGTATGTGTAGCGTATGCATAGCGTATGGCGGTGTATGGCGGCGTATGCCGACGTATATGACGTAATGCGCCTACGCCACCATACGCTCCCTCAAAAAACCCTAATGTGACATCCCCTTTAGATACTGATGCACTTATTAAGCATTTGTTGCCACATGGAAGGGAATATTGAATGTATTTAGAACCTGTAACTCCAGAAGTATATGGTGTCAGAATTGTGGCATGCTTGCCAAAATTAATTTAACATGTCTGCACTTCAAATGTCTCCAAAGTTAGCGAACTATATGGGCTATAAACTATATGGGCTATAAATTATAATGGAATCTCCAAGTGCTGTTTTATCCTTGACCTTCTCGCAGACCTTTGTCGTCCTCATATGACCTCGGGTGTTTCTAGGATGTAAAACGCCATCAATTAATAAAGGATCTTGCACATGCATCTACAAATTTAGTGGTGGCTGTTCGTTGCCAAAATCGATCCAGCCCTGGTGTGCACTTGGTGAACTACATAGGGAATGCGTTTAATTCCCAGCATGCAACAGGACCCCTGCAGGCAGTGTATTGTGTGCGTGGCGGGGGAGCGGAGGGGGGAGGGCGGGGGGGGGGGGAGAGCTGGAGGGCGGAGCCACCTGTACTTGTCCGGTGGTGGTTAAGTTTGCGTTGCTAATTATCACAACATAAGGCGAGCTGTGTTTAACACTGGAGGTGTCGTTGACATTGAAATTTAGATTCCCTTTTAAGCTCTTTTCCTTGCTGAGTTGCAGTCACTTCTGTAAAATATTGTTCACGTGTTGAATATTTAGATGCGATCAGCTGAGCAATTAAATAATGTATATAAATGGGGTTTCCATGAAAATTACTATATCGAGTTATTGATTGTGATTTTTTTTTCATAGCAAAATATAAAAAGATAATCTTGAAGAAAAAAGTTTGAACAGGATTACGTGCTGCAAGTTTGAGTTGCACGCAGGCTCCAAACCTCAACCCGATGGGTGGGATGGAGTGTGACCCCCCCCCCCCCACACCCAATCTAAACCCCTCCCCCGCCCCCGCCCCCCCCCCACCCCAAATCCACCAAACACCGAGAAGAGCGGTCCGCTTACACTGGCCCGTATGGGAATCGTGTGTGTGCGTTGGGAGAGCCAATAGCAAGCTCCTTGCAGTGAGAATATAATTATGGCTGAAAGACCAGTGCCTTGGCACAAAAACCAGAGTATTGGAACAGATATATAAATATTTACTACCTCACCCCCCCCCCCCCCCCCCTCCACAAAAAATGGCTCTGATTGCACATTGTCACATTTGTCGGTACCTGTCCTGGTATGACATTGGATATTGCAAGGACGTAAAACCCCAATAAACAATCTTTGCACAGCCCATTTACCAAGCTGTAGGATGTCCTTGTGACACGCTGCCAGTGCTGCGTTATGACATTGGATGTTGCGGGGACGTAAAACCCCAATAAACAATCATTGCACAGCCCATTGACCAAGCTGGAGGGCGTCCTTGTGACACGCTTCCAGTCCTGCGTTATGACATTGGATGTTGCAGGGACATAAAACCCCAATAAGCAATGCTTCCACATCCCATTGCCCAAGCTGTAGGATGTCCTTGTGACACGCTGCCAGTGCTGCGTTATGACATTGGATGATGCGGGGACATAAAACCCCAACAAACTATCATTGCACAGCCCATTGACCAAGCTGGAGGGCGTCCTTGTGACACGCTTCCAGTCCTGCGTTATGACATTGGATGTTGCAGGGACATAAAACCCCAATAAGCAATGCTTCCACATCCCATTGCCCAAGCTGTAGGATGTCCTTGTGACACGCTGCCAGTGCTGCGTTATGACATTGGATGATGCGGGGACATAAAACCCCAACAAACTATCATTGCACAGCCCATTGACCAAGCTGTAGGATGTCCTTGTGACACGCTGCCAGTCCTGCGTGGCATGTATCCAGACGGACCACCCTCGATGCCTCCTCAGAGTCCGTCAATCTGGGAGGTACACCGGGCTCTGCACAAGTTACAGGTGATCACTGTTAATCAGTCCAAATCTGACTTCCGGCAACCCCTGGTGTATCTATGCAGGCGGAGCTTATAGTGGGAGTGAGTGGGGTTTCACGTCCCAGCAACATGTCAGGTCTGGGAGGGTCACCGATAAATTACAGTAAAACCTCTCTAACCTACCACCTCCATAGATCGACCACTCCCCTACATCGATCGCTTTATTTGGGTCCCAACAATACCATTGTAACCATATTCTAACCCCCAACCTCCCACCTCCCTAAATGGACCACTTAGCATCGGTCCCGAGGTCGGTCGATTTAGACAGGTTTTACTGTACTTAATAATTGCTTAATTACTTTTTTTTAATCCTTTATATATAATAATAATTAAAATAATTAAATTTATTATTATCATCGTTGTTGTCATAATAATAATTATCATTATTATATAATTTATTCATTGATTAAGTGGGGAACATTTAAATCGCGGACAGTTGGCCTTCCTTATTCACGGACCCTTCCCATTTCCTAGTAATAACTAATACCGCACCCCAGTGCAAAGTAACAAGTTTCAATTCTATAAGTCTTTGGTTTGACTCAGTCGGGGATCGAACACGCTAACTACCACATGGGTAGTAAGTGCTGTCCTCATTAGCCAATTTGCTTAACAATTATTTAAGCCCCAGTCACACCTCGCCAGATTGAGGAAACGGATTGACGTTTACAGTTCTTGTCTGGTTTGAGTTCATTTCGTCCATTGGCTATCCGTTCATGTCCGTTTCATGTCCGTTTGTCCGGCGGCTTTCGACCCGATATTGCAACATTTCGACACATTTTGATACTCATCACACCCGAACGCCACTGGACCAGACAATTCTGTCCGTTGCTCAATCCGGTGAGGTGTGACAGGGGCTTTACCGATCGAATAAGCTTTACACACTACTAGTACTATATTATATACAATGGCACCGGATGTTGGGGAGACGTGGCGGGCTTTGCGCATGTGCTATGTGTATATGAACGTGGGCTCGCATTTATATTGGCAATTATAATTGTAACGGGTACTGTGTACAGGTATAATAGTGGAGGTGGTGTGGCTCCCCTCCGAGGCTCCCGCTGATCTACAGCGCCACCTGGAGTGGACTATCAACGCGTAGTTATTTGGTATCAAGTCAGTTGTGTTTGTTTTGTTTGTTTTGTTTGTTTTGTTTGTTGTTTTACGTCCTAGCAACATCTAAGATCATATCAGTTATGTAGGTTGATTGGTTAGTTATTGGAGTTTTACGTCCAGGCAACATCTAATGTAATATCAGGACGGGTACCGACTTGTGACTGTGCACTCATGACGACGTTATAGTGCTGCCCCAATGGGAGACCAGGCCACCAGCACAAGACCAGCAGCACCATGGCCTAATATCCCACTCAGTCACATTATCCTGACACCACCCTATCCAGGCCTACCTGTCTATGCGGCTCTTTGCCTGAGACAAAGTGTGAGGTCAGTGCAGACTACTACAATGTCTAGTTATGAGACGGAGAGAGAAGAGAGAGAGAGATAGAGAGAGAGAGAGAGAGAGAGAGAGAGAGAGAGAGAGAGAGAGAGAGAGAGCGCGAGGAAGACAGACATAAAGCTAAGATTCCATATGCGGTATGGGAATGTGGCAAAAAATCGAAAAGCATGTAAAGGCATAGTAGTGCTTCCATACATCCGAATGCGAATGCGAATGCTGCTGCGTTTGCCATAGAAAACAATAGTAACTTTGACTTTCTTTAACAAATTTGGAGCAAAAAAACTTTTAAAAATGGGATGGGTATTTTTTGTTTTTTGTTGTTTTTTGTTTAGCAACCCCAAAACACAAAAAGTAGACATTGACTATTGGAGGTCGGCATGGGTATCTATGGCACATACCGCATTCGCATGCCGCATGTCGCACACCACATACCGCGTATTATGGAACTTTAGCTTACATCAACAGGTCATATTTCAGCCAACAACAACCCCAACTGAACTTCACAACGTCACGACCTGCGTTACATGCACGAACACACCCTTTATTCATTTCGAAGTTATTAGTACTGTTATTAAATTCAGATAAATCTCCATTCTGGCGCCGAATTGGTGAGACATTACAGCGGCTCTACTTACGTGGTCAATGCGCATGCGCCGCGTACATAACGCACACTGCGCCACCTGGTCGTCAGTTTATAGCAACTCGCCGAACCTTGCACCGTATTAATACGCCAGCTACAGGAAGTAGTGCTTAGGTTAATTAGAACCAACACGTTCTAACTAACTACACCGGTACAGTGGGAGGTGTGTGTAGTGTGCGTGTGTGTGTGTGTGGGGGGGGGGGGGAGGGTTCTCGAACACGGTATCTCCCGCAATGGCTACTAATATATTCACATGACCGGGCGCAGGGGCCTAATCGGCAGAGCGCGGGCGTCGCTTGCGGAAGGTCGGGAGTTCGGTTCCCGGTCGAATCAAACCAATGACTTCAAAATTGGTTCTTGTCGCTTCCTAGCTTGGCGTTCAGCATTAATAGGATATGGCAAAGACTGGTTGGCTCAGTGTCAGGATAGTGTGACTGAGTGAGATATCGGGTCATGGTCCTGGCAACCTGGTCTCCCACTGGGGCAGCACTATAAAGTCGCCATGAGCACGCACTGCCACAAGTCAATACCCGTCCTCATATGACCTTAGATGTTGCTAGGATGTAAAACAACAAACAACCTTATAGTAGGTGGGTAAATTAAAACGCATACATAAAGAATGACCTCAATATATGGTAGGGTAGGTAAGCCCACCTACCCAGCACACAGTACCCTTAATCAGGCCTTCAAATTGAAGGTCAGAGCAAGGTCAACAGGGTCCTACTTTGCTTCGCGGATCCTGCTTTCACTTATTGGATGTAGCCCTGTCTGATTCCATATTGGAAGGCTTAGGCTGGTGCATATAAAGTCCCTGTACACGGCCCACCCACCATCTCCATGCGACACAGAAGTTATGAATAATATATCAAAATAATATATCAAAATAATATATATAAATAATATATATAAATAATATATATAAAATAATAGGCCCCCCTATATATAAATAATATATATAAATACTATATATAAATTATATATATAAATAATATATAAATAATAGATATAAATAATATATATAAATGATATATATATAAATGATATATATATAAATGATATATATAAATGATATATATAAATGATATATATAATAATATATAAACATTAATTATAAGAATTAGGTTATAAGACATTTAGCTATGGTTATTACCCTTAACGGAAATAGGTTTGTTTAAAATGCCTTTGACACGGAAATGGTTCATCGCCCTGCAGTGGGAATATGCCGGGGCTCAGCCCTGGGTAAAACAGACGTTGTCCTTCAACTATACCCAGGTAAATCTCGTATAAATTACCCCAGATATTATGTTCAGATTGGAGGAATGATTCTCGAACCGTATTGAGTTTAGCGAGGAAGCGGTGAAGGTCGGTCTTCCAAAATCTCGAAGCATTTTTCTCTCACAGCATAGAGGGCGCTGCGTTCGTCCGGCTGGCCACGGCCCGCTGGCTGGGTGCTGGCGCGGCGTCACGGATGATTGCCTCGACGACTGCTCACCAATCGGAAATCTGCACTAGCCGGCGCTCTGTTATCACGTGGTAATGGGGCTGTTCTGGTAATTAATTAACAACAGTATTTCACAGCTCTCTCATGCGGACTGGTTTCATTGGAGATTTTGCGGCCTAGCAATAGCTCTGAGGTCACATCAATGCGTATTGATATGTCCTCGGACTTCTGAGAGTGTGTACTAAATGGCAGCTTTATAGTAGTGTCTTACTGAGATACCTTGCCGTTGGTAGCTATGACCAAATATGCCATATTAGCTTGACACTAGTGCTTGATTCCGACCCTAATCATATGTCAGTGTAAGCTGGGAAAGCAGAGGGGTAAAATGTACATGATCTAAGTAGTTTGTCTCACCCACAACTCTCTCTCACTCTCTCTCTATCTCTCTCTCTCTCTCCGTTTCTCTCTGTTCTATCGTTTTTTTTCTCCCTCTCCCCTCCCCTCTCTTTCCCCCTCTCTCCCTCCATCTTTCTTCCCCCCTCTCCCTCCCTAACTCCCTGTCTCTCTTTCCTCCTTGCTTCCTCTCTGTTTATACACATACATACATACATACATACATACATACATACATGCGTGCGTGCGTACGTACGTACGTACGTACGTACGTACGTACGTACGTACGTACGTACGTACATACATACATACATACATACATACATACATACATATATAATCATCTTCTTGGTTGTCCATCGGTGGTGGCGACAGCAACTCATCATTTGTTGTGAACTCGTTGATGACCGATGAGTCCAATTTGTGCTCAGAATGTGACGTGACATTGGATGTGTGTAGCTGCAGTCAGAGAGTCTGCAGTGGTAGTTGAAGGAGATGATCTTGTCTCTGCTGACACCTTTGTTTAGCTTGAGATATACATACATACATACATACATACATACATACATACATACATACATACATACATACATACATACATACATACATACATACATACATACATGCATGCATGCATGCATGCATGCATGCATACATACATACATACATACATACATACATACATACATACATACATACATACATACATAAATACACATGGAAGTGTATATATGTGTGTAATATAGTTATATATACACATGTATATAATATACATCCATATGTGTATATGTGATGTATAAGCATTATAGGAGTACAAAGGCGTGGATGGGAGTTATTATTATTATTACTATTATATTCACCACTTCGTTTTATCATTTGGTGTGGAGTACCCCCTCCCATGTGACCACTGGCACCGCCACCACCTTCTTGCCTAACCACAGACGCCCAACACTGTCATTCGTGCCCACAAAGTCATCTCAACCCACTTCTTCCTTTCCTTCCTTCTGTGTACTGTAGCCGGCCTTTATATATATATATATATGATATGCTCCCATTGTGCTTTCATGGGTTGGCTCTTGGGGACAGTCGCGTTACACTTGTGTACACTACACTGGTCCGCCAACAATCCCCACTGTACTCTACTATTGCCAGCTTCGTGGGCGTCGTAGAGCCGTGGAACCCACTATCCGCCATTTTATTTATCAAGTGGCATCACCCCCATCACCCAACTGCACCTGCACCCCTACTACTAGTACAAACGTGATGGTGCGCATCGATTGCAGCCTAGTGAAATGCCAACCATGCCTCAAGTTCAGCACAATGCAATCTAGCCGTGAACAAATACAAAATCACAAATCCATCACTAAAAAGAAAATAAGTTTTTTAAGGAAAAAAAAGAAAAAGCCAGCCTACCAACGTGGTGTTTCCAGCATGGCATTTCATGTATTGTATGTTCATGTTCTATTGTTAACCCTGTGGTGTGCCGAAATGTCGGGTGTGGAGGAGTGGGGTGGGGGTGGGGGTGGTGGGGAGGGGTGCGCTGTCCCATGAACTAGACGTGATCAGAAGAGCGGTGGTTTGGGGAGATGGGGAGGAACTAGACTGGGTTTGGTATTGATTTTAATTGAATTTAAAAGAATTGTGGCGGTGCAACTTGGGGGGAGATGCCTGTTTCACTGTCATTATGGCGCCTGGGATCCACCGTCTGACATTTGGTGCTCCCTATTGTCTGTCCGTGGTCTGTAATTCAGACCAGACACAATGAGCATGTTCCCACTTGCAATGGGAGAGTGGTAATGGCTCTCTTTTCTTTTTATTAAATTGACTTCTTTAAAAAAAATTGTGGGTGAATGGGTGGGTTGAAAATAAAGCTTGATACCCCATCTCTAGCGTTGGGCGGGGGGCGAGACTACAGAGCCCCCTGTTGTCAGACCCAGACGTCACACCTGGCCCCATCTACTGGATTGAAACCTAACATCAGGGATGAAGGATCTCCGCGATTTCGCGGATTTCCGGGATTCTTCCTGTATGCCTCTCCTGCACTACTAATACGAGCTTCAAACGGCGCAGCACTATCAGCGTATACCAATATATATGAAACCCGACTTCCGGGAATTTTCCACGAATACCTGACAATGCTAAGCCTGTGGGAGAATAGCTTCATTTCTGCCTTTTTCCCGGGATACCACTTTCATCCCTGAAGTCTAAAGGGCGCATTCCTTACACGCGGTATGCGGTATGTGAATGCGAATGCGAATGCGACAACAAATCGAAACGCCTTGAAGCCTATGAGCTACATTCCTTACACGCGGTATGCGAATGCGAATGCGTTTTTCCGATCGGTCCATGTAGCGATCGGTGCGGCATGCGGCACCGGGGTGCAAATAGAAAACCATCAGTCGCATTTGTCCATTAGTTTTAGACAAGGAGAGGCGACTGAGCATTATGGAACGGTCACACACAAGGGTATGGAGGGGACACACAGGCCTAGAGGGACGGTCCTAACATGGCTCAGTTTAGGATGTTAGGACCGTCCCAATCGGGAGACAGACGGTTACGGGAAAGCTAAAAATGCTACCATATGCACAGAAATATGAATACTTATCTATAATTTGGTTATAATAAAGGTAGGAACCCCCATGAGACGTACGAAAAAGTACATAGATATGAATGCAATATTTGGTCATATACAGTGCAGTAAGGAGTATACTAGTTTATTTATATTTTTTAAATATAGCCAGTTGTGTGCCGCATGCCGCATACCGCGTGTAAGGAATCATGCCATTCGCATAGCGCATGCCGCATACCGCATACCGCGTGTAAGGAATGCCCGCTTAATGAGCATTGTTCCCATTGGCTGCCTATACTGCACGCCACTTCCGGTGGGAACACTCAGCGCGGAGGAATTGCCTAATGAGTCCTGCGTGAGGTGAAGAGGCTTTCGCCATTTGTGCACGGTCTGCGTGTGTAGTCTGTGGTTTAGTTAAAGCTGGTTACTCCTGTGAAAGCATAGCACTTTAAAACCATAAACAACAAACATTTTTTACAAAAGCATAAAACCTTTTTTTTCTTAATACGTAAGATTCGATTCTACATAGCCAACGTAGATACCGGTGACCTTATTAAAGTTGCATAGTTCAATGAAAGCATCAAATTTTCGAAACAAAAAAATCCCTTCAATATTAATATCCAATTTAAATCAGACGGGATGGCCAAATGAGTTAGAGCGTCCGTCTCCCGTGTTGGTAGACCATGGGATTGTGGGTTTGAATATTGGTCGAGTCAAACCAATTACTTAAAAATTGATACTTGTTGCTTCCTAACCAGGCGCTCAGCATTATTAGGATAGGGCAAGGAGCAGTGGAATGAGGAAGACCAATCATCCGTGATTGAAATTTCCCCTGCTTAAACAACTAATGTACCCCCCCCCCCCCAAATGTATAACATTTATAAAGCATGTGTTGCCACATAAAACTGAATACTCAGTCAAATTTTTTTTTTGGTCCATTAGTTGTTTAAGCAGGGGAAATTTCAGTCATCGACGACTGGTCTTCCTCATTCCACTGCTGGTCGATAGAAAGCCTGAGCCTACACTTTTACCGACCCAAGGGATTTTTAACCTCCCACACCACATAGACATGGTATGAGAGCAACCGGCCTTTGATGACGCTGTAAGTTATACACAGCGGTGGAAATCCAAATTGGTAGAGCTGGGGGCATGGGGAATCGAACCGCCGACCCTCAGATTATGAGTCTGACCTAGAAAAAAGTCAGACACTCTAAGCACTCCGCCACAGAGAACGCCACTAGCCGTTAGTAGAACCTGTTCCTATAGTGTCAGAATTGGGTCCTGGACGCCAACATTAATTTGACATGTTTTCACATCGAACATCTCCAAAGTTAGTCATTTATGAGAAAAGCTACTTCAAGGTAAAGTAAAGTAGGTTATAACGACCAACCTCAAATATTTATCTGAGACAAGAATTTGAAATTCAAAGCCATCGGACTGTACAACTCTAAACATTGTTCCCACATGTCTCCTATTTCTTTAATACAGGTCACTTTAAAGCTGCATAGTCCGATGAAATATCAAATTTTCAAAGCCAACCCAATTATCTAGATTTGATTTTCCATATCTAACTTAGATACTGATGCACTTATTAAGCATTTATTTCCACGTAGAAGGCAATACTGAGTCAATTTAACAGAACCTGTTACTGCAGAAGTCTATGGTGTCAGAGTTTTGGCAAGCTTGCCAAAACTAATTTTCCATGTTTGCACTCAAAATATCTCAAAGGTTTACCATTTGAAATACAAGTAACTTTGAACTAATGTAAAATAGATACTACTGACCGATCTAATATATTTATCTCAGAAAAAATACAGAAATTCAAAACCATAGGGCTATGCAACTTTAAATATATTGTTCTATAACCCTCTCCACATATGCCGTACAATAAGAATACTTTTAATTATATTTGTCGTAAAGGTATAATAGCCCACCCCATGTAGCTTATTTCTCCCACATTCACAGTATTAATTACATTTTTCATATATCACCCAACTTGACCTATTTTCCTCATGCATTTAATTTTAATTACATTTGTTATATGGCACCCCTATCGACTTGTTTCCCGAATGCATATAATTTAAATTATATTTGTTCTATAACACCCTTCAGTACTGGATTACCGTCCTGATATGACCTTAGATGTTGCTAGGACGTAAAACAACAAGAAACAAACAACAAACAACACAAACAGTACTGGATTATTTCTCCCATGCCCATGTTTTAACTATTTATTACTTTTACAATGTGTTTTGTGAAATTTGCATAAATTAATCCCAACTCCCCCCCCCCCCCCGGTCACCCACACTCCGTGTTCACCATCCTTACTTTAGGCTGTGTATCTGTTCCGTGACCTTGTGACACACACAGACAATGAACCTGTGTTTTGCTCACTGGCCGTTCCCATAGGTTGAACCCTGGGACTGTATGGCCTTGTGCACGACACATGTGACGTACTGACCGGGAACATAAAGAATCAACATGTTCATTGTCTGTGTGGCGTATCACAAGGTCACAAGCGAACCTGGAACAAGGGAACACACCACAAGGGAACAGCCTATGGGTACACAACTTTTTGATCCACTTCCGGTTCCGGTTGCCACTACTGAGCATGCCCAGTGCCTACACAGGCCCGCCTGCAGTGGTGCACTTAGACATCTCGCTGCGTGCCAAATTACGCCGATGCAACCTGAATATGTTTAATTGAAAGCCTACGAAGCCCTCTAAGGTCAAACCTGGGTTTATGACGGACGGGCGCTATGTCCTAATTGCCTGATCGTCGGTGTTCCCATGGTGACCTTCACGGATTTAGGAAACCGCGCCGTGATATATTATGTGGCCATCATCCACATATACGTGCGTGTGTGGCGTCCCCCTGGTGGTTGTTTTATGAACGACTGACTGGGTGGGAGTCAAAGAGAATGACATGCTTTCAGTAAGAATGGACACCACACAGCACTTCTTTAATCAGCACTTGCTATCCGGACCGTACTTCGTCCACACCTCTCTCTATCTCCTCTCCGCTGGCCATGCTCCTCCTTGATTATGTCTGAAAAGAGTTCCAGGATGGGGAGCCCGCCAGCATTTCACTTTCTATTCTTACTCTTACTCTGTCCGTGTCTTTGGCTCGCCGGCTGGTCACCATAGAGCAAATAGACATGGTCCTTTGACTCAACTCTTCATTTCTCTTTCCTATACTCTACCCTCTTTTTTTTCTCCCAGGCATACTTCTACCCCATATCAAGGGAGTTCTTTGCTTGGGTGGGGCCCTGTACCTTATCGTTTCTCTCGCTTTGTTCTTGTCGCTGGAACTGCTGTACCCCCCTTTGCCCGCTCCTTCCTCCTAAACCCTTGCCGCTGTCGACTGGATACGAGTGCTCTGCTACCACTGGACCCAAGAGATTCGGGGCTGCCCCAACGCTTCGCTGTTTTGAATGTTGTAAAGATATCCCCAGCTTCTACAACCATGCCTACTGAAGATTAATCTTCAACCAAAGATTGGACCTATTTATCAGGGCCTTTCGATATTGATGCAGTCCTGCAGCCGGTAACCGTCATAAAGTTACAAACAACTCCACAAGCAACTTCTTACCCTTGGTCTTTCTCTTTACAAGTACCTGAATTGCACATGTTAAACAAATTTTAAAATCCATAAAAAGGCACATGTGTCAATTTTGATTGGGAGTTCGGTTCCCGGTCGAGTCAAACCAATGACATAAAATTTATACTTGTCACTTCCTCGCCTGCCGCTCGGCATTGCTAGGATAGGGCAAGGACTGGTTAGCTCAGTGTCAGGACCGGACTCACCAAACGATATCCACGCCATTCCCGTTTTGTGCTAGCCGGACTGAGTAGGATATCGAGTCATGGTGATGGTGGCCTGATTTCCCATTGGGTCAGCACTATAAAGTCACCATAAGTGTGCACTGTTGCAAGTCGGTACCCATCCTGATGTGACTTTAGATGTTGCCAGGACGTGAAGCTCCAACAACCAACCAACCCGATCCAATATTTATTTGTTTGTTGGGGGTTTTGCGTCCTGGCAACATTTACGGTCATATCAGGACGGGCCAGTATTTGAAAAGTTGGGTTAGAACTGGGGAGCAACCACAACCAGCCAATTTTATGTAGGGGACCGTTATGAGACGTGTCAGTTCTTACACACGAATGATCATTAGGGCCTACTTCATATAGTATAGCCATTTCAGTAATGGGAGTGTAATTACTTTTAAATAAGTAATAAGTAATGTTAAACTAAGAAAGGGCCCTGACGAGGCACACTCCAATACAACCACAACATGGCATGGCTATAATATTGGCTATAATCTCTGTTAACATTATTGAAGGGTGCGGGAATTACATTTATCAGAAAAAGTCATTCTTATTCTGTAGTAATTTAATTGACCAGAAATGTGTGTAATGCATGCTTGTACGTGCATAAAATTATTATAAAGTTTATATTTTTAGCGAACAATTAACATAATAATATGTTTGTATCTATATATGGATGTATGTATGCTTGTATGTATGTAATTATACATACATATGATTGCATCATTATGTGTATGTGCATGTATGTACATAGATATATATATATATATATAGATATATATAGATATATATATATATAGATATATATGTTTACGCATGCTTGTATCACTGTATTTATGTTCATGTATATATGCAGTAAAACCTTTCTAAATCGACCGACCATGGGACCGACTTTAAATGGTACATTTAGGGAGGTGGTCAGTTTAGGGAGTCTTTTTATCAGTACAATGATATTGTATGGGCGATTGTTTGGGACCGAAATAAAGCGATCCATATAGGGGAGTAGTCGATCTGTGGAGGTGGTCGGTTAGAGAGATTTTACTGTATATATATACTCTTGGTCCTGAGGTCATGCCCACGTGAACATTTATTACACTGTTCTGTAAGCTGTAGTTCATTCATGCTTATTATCATGGTTACCCCGGGAAACCACTATTCCGTCAACTCCAGTGTGTGTGTGTGTGTGTGTGTGTGCGTGAGTGTGTGTGTGAGTATGCCTGTGTGTATGTGTGAGGGAGGGGGGTAGGTGAGTGGCGGAGGATCGTATCAGATCACTACTACTCTGCAATACAACTATTACAAGGAACAGATCCAAAGTTGTTACTTAAGCCTTTACTGACATTTACAACTCAGTCAGGAATCAGATCAGCTAATTGCACACCTAAATATCACTACAACATTAGCGCTCTCATAGATATGCACCGTTCAGGCGCTCATACTCGCGGGCTTTTAACCAACTGCTGGCCGGTCTAAATCGCTAATTCCATTCAAGCAGCTTTGGTTCCTAATTAGGATGTTTGTATGTTGGGGACTCATTCTTGGTTTAATTTAGGAAGTCACACCCTCACTCCCGTGAGACGCGCGCATGCACATGTGATGCTTTAGTGCGCGGCAGTAGTTCCGGAGTAGCCCGCTACGCGGCGCGCCGTGTGTATTATTTGTACACTATATATGACTATTCAGCGTGGTCATGTGACATGTTCACTCCCAACAAGACGCACATCGAATACTTCAAAGTTTCGATCTATATATATATGCATACAATCATATAAATATCTATATATATAACACCTATATATATATATATATATATATATATATATATATATATACATACTATATGTATATATTATATACACATATATACACACACATACACATATCTACAGTATTAGCAGGGATCCCATTTCTCAACAAAATATCTGAATTCGGCTAAAACTGAGTTTCCAAATCAGCAGGACAAAAATATTGTCCACAAAAAAACCTTTTAATTATTTGTTAGGTTTGCAGTTGGAATTTCAAGGCCAAAATATGCCCAAGTAGGTGCCATATTGTAGCATTTTAATCGTAAGTTTTAGCCAATTTCTGGACCCCACTAGTTTTTCATGGATTTAAAAATATTTGTGTTACTGACGTATCCTTATCCTAATCAAGGGTCCCGAACACTCGTTGGCCCTGTTTCAGTATAATGTGACTGAGTCGGGTATCGGGTCGTGAATCCAGCAGTATGTTACCCCATTGGGACATCACCGTGACCTTTTCAAATGCGCTAATGTATTGAGGCCATTGGGAATGTGTGCCCTGGTGACATATCTGAACATTGATCACTCTCATGGCGGCAGGTATGTCCAGTACAGTATCCCACACTGCACATTTCGACCGCACGCTGTGGCCGAATCGGTAGAGCGCAGGCTTCCCGTGCGGAAGTTCGGGAGTTCGAATCCCAGCCGAGTCAAACCAATGACTTATAGAATTGATACTTGTCGCTATCTAGCCTGGCGCTCGGCATTAATAGGATAGGACAAGGACTGGTTAGCACAGTATCAGGATAATGAGACTGTGGGATATCAGGTGTTGGTGGCCTGGTCTTCCTGTGGGGCAGCACTATAAAGTCGCCATGAGTGTGCACTGTCACAAGTCAGTACCCGTCCTGATATGACCTTAGATGATGATACATTAAGTTACTTCAAACTAATGTATTAAGTATTATAACAATCGACGTAGTATATATACATATTTATATAAATTATGGCAAAATACAAAAGCATGAAACTATTTCTGAAGCGAATTAAGACAACACACATACTTATTTAACTAACTCTAAGAATTAAATATGCCATTACTACAGGCAGGTTTTAACAGTAAACCTATAAGCTATCACTTGACGGTTTCATCTAGTTTCATGCCAATTCGCTGTTATGTATACGTCTGGCTGCGTACATTTCCCCGCCCGGGCTCCGTACGTGTCTAATAGTCGAGTCCCACAGCATGGGCAAGTTCAATTTAGGATTTTGTGGCGGCGGCGGTAGGTTGGGGGGGGGGGGGGGGGCTAGGGAGGGAGGGGGCCTGGGGAGTGAGCGCGGAGGGAGGGGCGCATGGGGGAGTGAGGGGGGTGGTGGCATTGTGATACTGACTGGGTGGAGAGAGATACCGGAGGGAGGAGAGAAGGGGGAGGGGGGTGCTACTGACTGGCTGCATGAAGATCTGGATGAAGGGTGGGGGAGGGGGTTGGCACTGTTTTACTGACTGGGAGCAATAGGGATAAATCAGGGGGGGAGGGAGGGGGTGGCACTATGCTGCAGTGCAACAGCATGGAGAGATTTTGGAAGTGGAGGGGAGGGGGAGGGGAGGGGGGGGTGCTCAGAAGGTGGGTGGTATTAATGCGAGCCGTGAGCCGACTCCTGCTCACTCCTTCACGGTGGTCCGGGTGTTGAGCACGGCCTGGAGGAACAGTGGGTGTCAGGCAGCGGATAGAATAGGGAGAGGCGCCAACCCACCCAAGCCAGTGCTACCACTACACACTGCCTGCCTGAACTCGGATAGTGCCTGAGTGAGTGAGTTCCTGACTGCCTCAGTGGCCCGGGCTGCACACACCTGTGTCCGTGTCCAAACCCCCACTTTCCTCCTCCTGTACCCACTCCAGGCTATAGATGACCCTCTCCAGGCTATAGACTCTCTCCAGGCTATAGAGACTCTCTCCAGTCTATAGAAACTCTCCAGGCTATAGACGACCCTCTCAAGGCTACAGTCGTTGTGGGTGAACAACTTTGGTTTTAATCTGTGGTTGGTTGCCATAGAGACGAGGTGTTGGTTCCTCTGGGAGTTCTAGACACTTTGGAGGAGTTCTCGACACTTTGGAGCAGTTCACTTATAGTGGACATTCTATGGTATCTGTAACAACCCGAATGGATGGTTTTTACCAAACAAACTCTGGGCGCTTTTGGAGCAGATCACTATAGTGGACAGTCTATATCAACCAAACTCATCTCTTTTGGAGGAGATCACTATAGTGGACAGTCTCTATCAACCAAACTCATTTCTTTTTGGGCAGATCGCTATAGTGGAAGTCTCTATCAACCAAACTGCTGTCAGTTTGGAACAGATCGCTTCAGTGGACAGTCTATATCAACCAAAGACACATCGCTTTGGAACAGATCACTACAGTGGACAGTATCTAGAAACGTCAACGGAAACTGCCCAGGCTTCATTCCATACACACACACAGCTACACCGACCAACATTTTGGAAGGCTTTTCCAACTGTGTAGCATACACACACACACACACACACATACACACACACATATATACATCACATACCCTGGAGGAGGAAGGTCAGAAGAAGCGGCGGCGCGCTCCCTCCCTGGGCCCCTTGTAGCTAAGTATCGTCACCATGGATACCGAGTCGAACTGCTCAGAGGTAACTAACCCCGCTTGTAGTGGCGCGCCCGTAGAGCGTAGCGAGCTGTTTCTCAAGCTTGACGGACCAGTCACCGTCCCAGCACGCGCCACCCACACCGCAAGTATCCCAGAGTGCACTCACCGCTCGCCTGTCCTCCTGGTTCTGGGCAGGATAAGGATGTGTGGGGTGCTGTGTTTGTGTGTGTGTCTGTGTGTGTCTGTGTTTCTTGATCACATATGGGTCATTTCCCCTAATTTTATAAGCACTGGACATTTTCACCGGAAGTACGATTTCTTTTTAGCGGGGAGTGGGATTGGTGGGGGTTGGGAGCGGGGGCTTCTCTTAGATATTTAAAATAAAGTCATCCCCTATAGAGAGTAGAGGTGAATGACCTTGATAACCCTGCTTAAATCAAACCAAAATCTGCTTTAAATAGGAATTAACTGTATGTGTTGTGGTTCCAATGTGTAGTGTTGATCTATATTGATGTAAAGTTGAGAAATTGGTAGAGAATGCTACAATTATTAAAACCAATATGGTTGTCACAGTGAGGTATTAATTCTAGTTTAATCTTGATGATTTAATACAGTCTTTATTCAAAAATAGCGGGTAAATATAAAGAGGTATGTGATGAATATATTTTCCTTCTTACTAATCTTAGATGAAGAATTTATGTTTGGTCATTTCCTTTAAGGGCGCATTCCTTACACGTGGTATGCGGCATGCGGTATGCGAATGGCATGATTCCTTACACGCAGCATGTGGCATGCGGCATGCGGCACACGACTGGCTATATTTAAAAAATAAAAAATAAACAAGTATACTCAATACTGCACTGTATATGACCTAATATTCATATTTTTGTGGCTATGGTAGCATTTTTACCAACCTGAACCCCACCACCACCACTACCATATGTTTCCCCTCTGCACCCTTGTGTGTGACCGTTCCGTAATGCTCAGTCACCTCTCCTCGTCTAAAACTAATGGACAAGTGCGACTAACTGAACCCCACCACCACCACTACCATATGTTTCCCCTCTGCACCCTTGTGTGTGACCGTTCCATAATGCTCAGTCGCCTCTCCTCGTCTAAAACTAATGGACAAGTGCGACTGACGTTTCTATTTGCACACCGCATGCCGCATACCGCATGCCGCACCGATCGCTACAGGGACCGATTGAGTTGACGCATTCGCATACCGCGTGTAAGCAATGTAGTCCATTGACTTCAAGGCGTTTCAATTTTTTGCCGCATTCGCATACCGCATGCCGCATGTCGCATGTAAGGAATGCACCCTTAAAGCTAGGATTCCTTACACACGGTATGCGGCATGCGGCATGCGGCGTGCGGCATGATTACGGGATGGGTCCTTTCACCCACACCCACACACACACCCACACACAGTGTCAGGTTTCCTCACCACTGTTCTCTATGGCAAACGCAGCAGCATTCGCATTCGCATGCCGCACCGATCGGTACATGGACCGATTCAGTATTCGCATGCCGCATGCCGCATACCGCGTGTAAGGAATCACCCCCATTGACTTAGATGCTTTTCGATTTTTTGCCGCATTCGCATTCGCATTCGCATACCGCATACCGCGTGTAAGGAATCCTAGCTTTACCCTGCATTATGACACTTTTTCTAATGGGTTTCTCAGCAGGCCTGTCACAGGATCAGAGCTGCGGGAGTAAAGGAGGAAGGGAGTAGCTACTCTCATCCACGGTGTGTGAGAGAGAGAAAGGGAGAGAGAGGGAGAGAGAGAGAGAAAGGAGTGAGACATTTATACATTTTAGACGGATTTCCTTTTTTTCCAAGGTATTATATGGGTTATTTCCCTTCGTGCGTAACGCTGAGAAATATTGACAGAAATCAGTTTTCCGGTTATTTTTGTGTTTCTCGTGGAACCGTCTTTCATCCCATGTGTGTGTATTTTTGTGTTAACTGTCCGTGAGAGAAAGTGTTCACACAATTCCCCGTTAATTTCCCTTTAATTCTGTTTTGCTTACAGCCATGCATATGTCACTGTGGTTAGTGTAAAGTGGATTAATGTAATGTGCCAACCACCCTTCTCCAGTAATTAACCTTTGTGTGTTTGTTAAATTATCAAATTTAATCACAATTTAAACAAATTCAAAATATATTTTTATTGCCATTCTCCTTCTGTCTAATTCTACTAAATCCGAACTGAGTGCTGATATTCCTAACTGCGATCATATACTGGACTAAAGCTGCCACTAGGGGAAATAATATTCCCATATTATACTCTCCCCCCCCCCCTCCACAATAAAACCACACTCTTTGTTTCGTTAAATTTAAATGTTCTCCAGCACAACTTTGCTTTTTGTTTATCTTCTATTTATTTAAACTTGCATAGTCCGATGGTTTTGAGTTTCTGTCATTTTCTGAGATAAACATATTAGGTTGTTCCTTATAATCTACCTTACTTTAGTTTGAAGTAACTTTTATTTTAAATCACTAACTTTTGAGATATTTGAAATGGAAACATGATAAATTAATTTTGGCAAGCTTGCCAAAACTCTAACACCATATAGGCTTCTGCAATAACAGGTTATATTAATTGACTCAGTATCCCCTTATATGTGATGACAAATGTTTAATAAGTGCACCAGCATATAAGGTAGATATGGAGAATCAAATTTAGATAATTGTTTTGGTTTTGAAATTGTTATGTTTTCATCGGACTATGCAGCTTTAACTGCACTCGCGGTGTCTGTGTGGATATGATACAATATTGAATAACACTTGGCGCGGATTCATACTGAGGGCTGACGCACACAATAGGTGTCAATGCCAGTGTGTGTCTATAATATATACACATGCATAAATACTGCGCCTAGAGCGGGACTCGAACCCACATCTCTTTGCATTCCGGGCCAGTGTGCTAACCATTACACCACCTAGGCTCCCTGATATCAATACACTCCCCACGCCTACCTGTCTATGTGGTTACTGCCTGGAGGTCATTGCAGACCACTACACTCGTCCCCCTGGAATTGTAAGTCTTGTAATGCTTCAATTACTACATACAGGCAATGCACTACACATACATACACAGGGTAGGTTCAACAACCATACAGCGCAAAGCTTGTACAGGATCCTGTCATGGCACCAGTGTCGTGGGGTGATGAAATGGGAATAATGGCCTAGAGCGGGACTCGAACCCAATCTCTTTGCATTCCGGCCAGTGTGCTAACCATTACACCACCTAGGCTCCCTGATATCAATACACTCCCCACGCCTACCTGTCTATGTGGTTACTTGCCTGAGAGGTCAGTGCAGACCACTACATATATACATGAGTGAACCTGTAATCTAGTTTTTATAAATATTTATCCCAGATGGGGTGACCAAGTGGGTACGGTGCCCACTTCCTGCACGAGAGGTCGAAGAATCTTGATCCATGTCTGACTCAAACTAAAGGCTTGACAAACTGACACTTCTTGCTACCTTGCCTGGTGTTAAATATTACTAGTACTAGGTTAGGGTAAGGACTGACTGGTTGGCTCAGTACATGTTCTGAGTTTGATATAGGGCCATGGTGTCGGCGAAGCGGTATCTCAGTGGGGAAGCACTATATAGTCACCATTAATGTGCACTGTCACAATTCGGTAGTTGTCTTGGTATGACATTAGATGTTGATTGGTCGTAAAATTCCTGTTAAGCGAACCAAACAAATTTTGTGGTATTATATTTAAACTTGTATGAGTTCTTTATTCAAATAACTGGGCCTACACTACTATATATATGTATATATATATATATCACAAAGGCGTGTCGCTTAGAATTTAAGCAATAGTGGTGATATTGGGTAAGCCAGAATCAATACGTAATGCTATGCTAATCAATAATATACACAACGATAGTGTTACATACACTGCCTTTCAACATTGTATGCACATTTTCAATTGGTGTATTCAATACTTAATGTCTAGTGGAGCGTTATGTGTTGGTGTCATTTACACCAACAATGTACAACTGAATGGTAGTAATGAGCTGGAAGAGAAGGCCTAGTGGTATTATGTTTGCTTCTTGTGCTGGTGATGGGTTTGATTCCCGCCCGAGTCAAACCAAATTTGTTGTTTAATGGCAGTTGGATCTACTTGACCTGGCATTTAGGATTATCAGTAAAATAGGGCAATGGTTGGCTGGATCAACAATAGGATACAGTAACTGAGTGCGATACTGAGCCATCCATGGCAGGATAGCACTATCAAACTGTGGAGAGTGTGCAAAGGTCAATTCCTGGCACTTCACATGTTGCTAGGATGCAAAACTCCTTGCAATAATGCATGGGAGGAAATGAATAAACGCCATTTAGTGAGTTAATAACGTGCCCAATAGGTGGCGCCACCACGCCAATGCAATATAAGGTTGTTCAATACCTAGTTTAGATATTTGTTGCATTATTTGAATGAATTTGAATGAGACTTGGAAGAATGTTTCTATGTTCCCACTAGGTGGCGCCACTACATGAATGCAGTAGTCGTGAATATGATACTTCCACTCCCACCTACCGTATATGTCCCAATAGAAGCATGCTACCCAATAGAAGCACACCACCCATTTCAAGATTGAAAGCACACACAAATTTACGATCATACTCAGACTGAATGCAAATAAAATAAGACAATCCCACTTTATTTCAGAGGCACGACAAAAACAAATAACAATTTACGATCATATTCAGACTGAATGCACATAAAATAAGACAATCCCACTTTATTTCAGAGGCACAACAAAAACAAATCCATGAAATTCTTTAACTCTGAATAGACGCGCATCCATGTGTCTGCACTCGCGCAGTGAGCGTCTATTGGGACATATATGGTATGTCTAGATAATTATGCACTGCATTACTTTAAATCATTTGAATCAGAATTGGAGAATTAAAATAGCATGGATTTAATTATCTCTGTGACAAAATACAGGTGGGGCCAGAAGTAAACCTGCCACACAGATGGAAGCTTGGCAATAGCATATCAAGTAGCCACATTTAATTTGTATAAACATAATAGATTATACTACAACTGTATATTAATTTAATTAATCATTTGTCTTATTAAATGTACAATAACAGAAAGTAATGCAACAATTAAACACATGATTCGCTTGTACATTTGTATCTCAAGCCACTTACTTGAGCCGATCACGTGACAAAGCGAGCTAATGCATTCGTGGCGCATTCCTGAATGGGAGCCTTAGTACTAGCTGACACATTGAGATCCAATATTTAGGAACACCCAAACGTGGTCTATGTTCTGTAAGGCATGTGATATATCACAGGCAGACTTGCTGGAGGTGCGACTTGAACAGTTGTTGTTTAAATGTATGTATTTATTGCTCCCCTCCCCCGTCCACGTCCCGACACATGTAGCTAATATGGGGACGTGATTGTGAATGCCCCAGTACACAATGCACTACTAGTTGAAAAGAAATTACCGTGAACAGGCTATGCCTAAAGGCTCGGTCACACATCTCCGGATTGGGGGAAACGGAAAGAAACCGAACAAAGTGTGTTCATATCCGGCAAAGTCCGGTTTGTGTCCGTTGCATATCCATTGATATCCGGCCGAACCATTACAAGTTTTGAACATGCACAAAACTTGGAACGGATGTTGCCGGATTGACATCTATGGTTCTTGTCCAGTTTGAGTCGGTTTAGTCCACTTACCGTCCGTTGGCTATCCGTTTCATATCCGTTTCATGTCCGTTTCATGTCCGTTCACCTTTGACCCAATATCGCAACATTTTGACACATTTTAATACATTTTGATACTTATCACGGCCGAACACCACCGGACGAGACAATTCTGTCCATTGCTCAATCCGACATAGTGTGACAGGCACTTAATGCTGGTGTACATTGTGGGGTGACCACACATGTATACACAACTCTACATTTATTAGAAACTGTTACTAATCAAAGTTCCCAAGGCAAGTATCTCGAACATATGTATATATACCTGTAATGACAGGCATGTATGCTATATATATAATGGCAATATACATTTATGCATATGTATATAGGTACATGTATAAATGTATCTTGTTATTGTATTCTAATTGTTATATATATATATTATATATGTGTGTATGGGTCAGCCTCACGAAAATGGGCCAATTGGAGGAAGTTGTCGGCATCGATCATTGGATGTCGGCGTCGATCGGTATAATTATAGTTTAGCATTGACAGGTGTTGGAAAGTCCTTAAATTTATCCTGAATGTAAAGGTCGAGAAAATACAACAACCTTATTTGTTTCTAGGATAATTTAATATGAAACAAAGAAATGCACTACACTTTTAAGAATTGTGATGCTGACATCTTCAATTGACCACCGATTGGCCCATTTTCGTGAGGCTGACTCGTATATATGCAGTATAGGAATTATACCAGCATAATGAACCCGGAGTAGCGCTCCTTTTCCTCATCACTCATTCAGCTTCATGGACTGATGGAGTCTGTCCTAGTCATCTACTCCTCCAGCCTCCCCTACCCCAGCTTCGACGGTGTCGCCACCACACCTGCACCCTATTAAGTATATAACTGCCACTCACTGTACCGCTGAAAATGATAGTGATTTTGATTTAGAAACATTGATTACCAATATTGACTAAGAAAGTTAGAAATTTATATAAATCCATGTTCACCCGGCTAGTAAGAAATTTTGACATTTATATAATTGATTACCAATTGCTTATTTTGTCGAGAAATTGTCCAATCATAGCACCAATTAATGTTCTCGATTTTAGGCAATGTGTTTTACTATTGCGTAACTTACGTCGCGAACCTGAGCAAGATGTTCACTAAATTAGATATGCAGCAGTACCTGTCTTCAAAGGAAAGCTCTGCATATAGACCAATGTTGTCTTAAATTAGTAGGTGTCCTGTCATCGGAGGGACAGTCAGATGAAACAAATCAGTCTGAAGAATTGTTGACGCCCGTACAGGGGTTCGTCGATTACTTTGCTGAAGACACATGCTACTGTGTGTGTAGTTCACTTTGATTTTCCCCGTAAACAAACCAGAATTTATTGCTGTGTTCCCTATTACTAATACATCTTTAGTGAAACTCCTTATCACTGTGATATCTACCAGAGTATGTTGTGTTCACGTGGCATTTAGCGTGCTTTTGTTCTCTGTTCGCCAATCAGTGTGCGATCAGAGACTGCAGTAACCCTGAGTCGGGTGAAGCTTTCTTGATCTGTTCCATATCGTGGGTCAAACCAATGACTTAAAAATTTATACTTGTCGCTTCCTAGTCAGGCGCTCAGCATTATTAGGATTGGGCAAGGACTGGTTGGCCCAGTGTCAGGATAATGTGACTGAGTTGGATATCAGGTCACGGTGCTGGCGGCCTGGTCTCCCTGTGGGGCAGCACTATAAAGTTGCCCTGAGTGCACACTGTCACAAGTCGGTACCCGTCCTGATATGACGTTAGATCTTTATAGGACATAAAACAACAACAAACAAACAAAACACTAGCATCCAAAAGGTCATATTTAATCCGGTTATGATGTAGAAACCTTCAGAACTTAAACGCATCTTTTCTTACAATTGGGAGAGATGGCTAAATGGGTCGAGTGTTCGCTTTCCGTATGGCAGGTCGTGAATTCAAACCCCGACAAAGTCAAACGACTGACTTAAAAATCTGTACTTGTCGCTACCTAGCCTGGCGCTCAGCATTACTAGGATAGGGCAAGGAGCAGTTGAAGACCCATCGTCCACGATTGAAAATTCCTCTGTCTAATCAATGGGGAAAACAAATTGGCACAAATTAATGTTGACAATACCAGCACTTGTTTCTGAAAGTGCCACATTGGCTGTGATGTATTTCCATAATGTATAATGATTATGAATGTAACCAGATATGCTGGATCAGTGGTTCAATCAATCAATAGTTCTGTCCTCTAGTCGAGGGTTGGATGCAATGGTTCTCCACTTATCCCGATGTTGTGCTGTTCTGATAGACTGTGAATAATTCAAGCCTGTCCACTGTGAAATATTTGTAAACCATGATGTTCTTGGTCTCCCTCTCCCTCTGCTGCCATCCACCTGGTTAGGCTCCCCGTATTAGGAGTGGTCAGCTCCGTGTCACGATAATACGACTGAGTGGTATATTGGGCGATGGTGCCAGGGTGCGATATCTCAGTGTGGCAGCACAATAAAGCCACCATCAGTGCGCATTATCACAAGTCGGTTACATTACAACTACCTAAGCTCTTGCTAGGACGTGAAGCCCCAATAAACCAAAACGGATACTGTTTCTGAAAGGTTTGTATCGGTATGGATGTGTTTTAATTCGGATGACAGAAGTTAGCCATAACTCCTTATTCTCTACAGTAATAGATGGCAGGTATGGAAACTGAATAAGGCTGGGCTATGGCGAAACTTCCAAGTGTTTGTTTCCATAGAAAGCGAATGTTGTATCATTTGATTTGTTGCTGGTTTCTCTGATTGCACCCCTGACCACCCCTTGAACAAACACAGGTAATTATCACACCATCCCTGCTAAGCTTCTTTGCCCGCTATTTAGCGCTAACTACTAACCACGCCGGTATGAGCAGTGGATCAATTAATCAATTATTTAATTAATTAACACACCCATTGCCGGTTTCCTATTGACCTTATTGATGTGGCTGGGGGGTAGTCAATAAAGCATTTGAGATGTGTCAGTTCAGGTGGCGGTAGCTTGTTTTGCATCGGTGTTCACTCACCTCTGTGATTGGCGAAGCTTTGCCATGAGCGAACAATCTTTGAACCTACAAACTGTCTTCGTTTCATTTAATTTTCCCTCCGATGACAGGACATTTGCTTTGTCATGACAACAGTGGTCTGGATGCAGAGATGTTCGTTGAATACGATGTTCTACTTATTGGCATGTTATCAGATTGCGACTTCCCTCATTTGACTCAAACAGTTCCACCACCTTCAGCAGAGTTTCAACATTTTAGAGCGAGTTCCGCTATTTTGGGAGAGAGTTTCCCTATTTTACTTTTTAGAGAGGGGGTTCCAATATCTTCGCCGAGAGTTCTACTACATTGATAAGTGTTTTACGACATTTATGGGAGTCCCACCACTTAGATTAGAGTTCCAACACACCTTGGAAACAGTTTTGATACTTTAGAAAGAGGTTTTCCAACCATTGGAAGAGTAGGTTGTCCAACGCGTGGGGGAAAGTTTATCACCATCTGTACGAGTTCAACTTTGACCTTATTCACGAACATAAAAGAACTATCCGAAAACCAGACTCTTCAAGCATCTAAAACAGGCGACAAAGAAATGTTGAACCGATGTTGATTGAAGTGCCATTTTACATAGCATTTAAAGCTGCATAGTCCGATGAAAGCATCACCTTTTCCAACCAGAAAACTTTCCTAGGTTTGCTCCTACATGTTAAAGCTGCATAGTCCGATGAAATATAAATTTTTCAAAACCAAACCAATTATGTAGATTTGATTTTACATATCTAACTTAGATACTGATGCACTTATTAAGCATTTGTTTCTGCGTAGAGGGCAATACTGAGTCAATTTAACAGAACCTGTTACTGCAAAAGTCTATGGTATCAGATTTTTGGCAAGCTTGCCAAAACTAATTTTCCATGTTTGCACTCAAAATATCTCAACACTTTACCATTTAAAATAAAAGTAACTTTGAACTAGTGTAAAATATATACTAGTGATCAAGCTAATAATATATTTATCTCAGAAAAAATACAGAAATTCTAAACCATCAGACCATGCAACTTTAAAGTTAGATAATGGTGCACTCGCTGCACGCAATTAAATGGGAATACGAAGACAACTTGATGGAACCTGTTAATGTTGAAGCCGATGGTGTCCAGCATTTTGAGGTGCATGCCAACAATAATTGTGTATCTTCTCATTTCAAATATCTAACATTATAAGTTTGCCATTTATAATAAAAGTTACTTCAAACTAAAGTAAGGTAGATTATAACATTCAACGTAATAGATTCATCTAAAAAAAAGTAAAATGGCAAAATCTAAAAGCCATGATGATATGCAACTAACCTGATGTTAAAATCTGGAACTATGTATAATATTGCCAACTGCAACCCACATTTTATGGCAGGCACATTTTGTGTTCCGTGCCAAGTGCTCGTGGGAACACGTCAGTAATTGTTGTTCCATGAAACAGACGATGGGGACCGAGTCTTGATAGAATACTTATGGGAAATGAAAATTCACCCTTACCATATACATATATGTATATGAATTCAACAGGCCTGGTTGCGTAGTTCCATTGGTGACCACCAGTTATGGCCATCAAAGCTTGCCACCAGGGCTTCCTCAGAGACGACTATGGCTCTTATGGTTCTGTTCTGCGACACCAGGAGCCGCATTAATGCAGCCAACTCAATGCGTTGTGGAGATAAAGACAAGCCAACAAAAAAGCACATTGGATACACCTCACGATGAATGGACATGTGAAGGAACCCAGATGTATTAGCCATAGCTTATTCTAATGCATACACCTGACAGAGTGGAGTGTCTAGGCATATTCTAATATTCTATGCGACTGTGCCTATTAATCACCAATTCGTTATGATGCCTAAACTGGCCGCGTCTATTCCTAATGCTAGGTACACACCTACCGTTTACGGCTCGCGCACTAAAACTCACGACCCGACCCGACCCGCTTAAAATTGAAAACGGGCCGATTTATTTTTTCGAATCGCGAATCGCAATCGTAAGGAAGCACTTTTAGCCCTAAAATTGAGTTTTAAGTCGCGAATCGCAATCGGTAGGTGTGCTAGGGGAGTGCACACCTCAAGACTTTTTGGCAATTTTAGATCGAATATGGTAGGTGGGTGCGGAAAAACGGTAGGTGTGTACCTAGCATTAGCCTATGTGCCTCACAGTGCCAAGTAAAATTCGAATTAAGAATTAGCTCTATATCGGATAGATAAAACAAAACTGTTACTTTTCGGGATAAGGTTTTCGGGTCGGTAGCACACACGCTTCTCCAGCGGGAGGTCGTGGGTTCTATCCACGGCCGAGTTAAGCCAAAGACATACAAAAGTGTCCGCAATCGCTGCCTTTCATGTTGGTAGATATTACTAGGATAGGGCACGGACTGGGTAGCTCACTATATCTTACTGGAGCAACACTATAAAGTTGTCACATGTCGATGCCCATCATGATATGACCGCAGATGTTGCTCTGACGTAAACTTGTACAATGTCAGTAAAACCAAAGCCGAGCTGTAAATTCATTACCTGAGTATAAATACCTTATATTGCATTCTCGTGCATCTATACCATCTCTTATCTCCTATTAACGTTATCAAATTAATGTCCCTTCGAAATAACTATTAGTTCAGTGATATTTGCATATTTCTCCAAGCAAGTCACAAGTTTTGCGACATTGCTAATTCACAATTGCGACATTCACTTTGCATTTACTGTAAACAGTTGGGCTGCAGTGGAAACACAGACGGCGCAATAAACAGGCATGTGAGGTTCCACCAACTCAAGCATTGTCTGAGAGTGTGACAATTGTCAGCACCAACCTAGTGGTGTTCACTGTAGCCGTCAGGGGGCGGGAGGTGAAGGCAACACACGTCAAAACTCCCTGGGCACTCCAGCAGCCAGCCATTAAGGAAGCCTCAGGACACCTCGTTGAGCAGCGTAGGCAAGAAGGACTCCGGGCAATGTCTGTCGTGTGTTTGTTGTTATTGTTTTACGTCCTAGCAACATCTAAGGTCATATCAGGGCGAGTACCGACTTGGCAACATCTAAGGTCATACTGACTTGTCACAGTGTGTACTCATGCTGACTTTACAGTGCTTCCCCACAATCACATTATCCTGATACTGTACTAACCAGGCCTTTCTCTATCCTAATAATGCCGAGCGTGAGGCTACGTAGTGACAAGTCTCAAATTTATAAGTCATTGGTTTGACTCGGCTGGGATTCAAACTCCTGAATTTCCGCACATGAAGCCTGCGCTCTACCGATTCGACCACGGCGTCCGATGATATCGGGCAATGACTGCATTGCAGTATTTCACATACACATACCCGGCCCCAAGCTTCCTCTAGGATAAATTGACTGAGTGGGATATCAGGTCAGGGTGCCGGAGGCCTGATTTCCCAGCGGGGTAGCACTATCAAGTCACCATTAGCGTTGTCAGGACGTACAACTCCAACAACCAACCAAGCTTCCTTTAATGCATGTATCCTTGCTCAGTAGGCTTTAGAAAGTTATGAATACACTAATTGGAAGTTCCCTGAACATCCGCCCCAAGTCGGGACCTGTCCTGTTGGAGTTGTGCCCCGTGCGGTGGTGGTGTCCGTGTAGGCAGGTGCTGGAGGAAGGCGGCAGGAGGCCGGCATGTGCCGACTTGTCATCCAGGGTGGATGCCAGTCGACGTTGTCAGGGCCCTGTGAAGCTAAGCTGCCTGCTAACCCCCGCCATCGCCCCCCCCCCCCCTCCGTCGCCGGGTCTGTCTCGGCTTTGAACTAGGATTATATATAATGTTACTTCTGGTTTTGCATGCACGCTCGCATGTATGCATATAAGTAGGTATGTATATGTATGTAGTTGGGTGGTTGTTGGAGTTTTATGTCCTGGCAACATATCAGGACGGATACCGATTTGTGACAGTGCAAACTCATGGTGACTTTATAGTGCTGCCCCATTGAGAGACCAGGTCGTGCATATAAGTAGGTATGTATATGTATCTAGTTGGTTGGTTGTTGGGGTTTATGTCCTGGCAACATCTAAGGTCCTATCAGGACGAGTACCGACTTGTGACAGTGTGCACTCATGGTGACTTTATAGTGCTGCCCCACTAGGAGACCAGGCCACCAGCACCATGACCTGATATCCCACTCACTCACAGTCACATTATCCTGACACTGAGCCAGAAAGTCCTTGCCATATCCTAATAATGCCGAGCACCTGGCTAGGAAGCGACAAGTATCAATGTTAACATCATTGGTTTGACTCGACCAGGGTTTGAACCCATGGGTTCGAATCCCACGATCTAGCAAAACGGGAAATGGACGCTCAACTCATTCAACCATCCCTTCTGGGGCCATATGCATGGAGCAGTGTTAGGAGGCAAAACGCGTTTATCGCGGGATTTCTGGTTTAGCGCGGACAAGTTGGTATGCATGGAGCAGTGTTAGGCCTAACACCGAGCGTTTAAACTCGGAAATTCTAACTCCGAATTATATCTGGTTTACAGCGGTGTTAGTGTCAGGATGGAACCCAAATCTACTCAATGCTATCATATTTAACAGAATTACATACCCAATAAGTGAAATTTAAGCAAATTAATCCTAAAAACGAAGCGATATTAGCGCAGCAGCCGTATTGGCGGTGATATTAATAGTTATATTTTCGAATCGACGAACGTAATGTAAACAAATCGCCGCCGCCGCCGCCGCCGAATCGGCGGGAATTTCTTGCGCCCAAATCTATTAAATGCTGTCATATTTAACAGAATTACATACGCAATAAGTGAAATCTTATCAATTTAACCCTAAATTCGAAACGATATTAATGTAGCCGCAGCATTGGCGGCGTTATTCATATTGTCAAATCGACGAGCGTAAAGTGAACAAATCGCTAATACACTGACGCCAATGCGTAGACGTCGGCCAGTATTGATGTCGACGTCGACGCAGCGGTCGCGACGGCGGCGATTTGTTTACTTTACGTTCGTCGATTCGAAAATATAACTATTAATATCGGCGCAAATGCGGCTGCTGTGTTAATATCGCTTCGTTTTTAGGGTTGATTTGCTTAAATTTCACTTATTGCGTATGTAATTCTGTTAAATATGATCGCATTCAATAGATTTGAGCTAAATATATGGATACAAACGCAGAGGGATTTCCCAAATCTATAAATAGATTCACGTTTATCTATCACTCACCGTTTAGACCGCCATGCATACCATTTCGACGCCGCCGATAAACGGTGATAGCTATACGGTGTTAGAGGGATAACACCACACGCCGCTAACACTGCTCCATGCATACGGGCCCTGGTCCCATATGTATCTATAGTATATGTGTAGGCTACATATATGCATATATATACATATTTACATATAACCAAACGCGGTGGCTGAATCGGTACAGTGCAAGCTTCCTGTGCAGAAGGTCAGGAGTTCAAAACCTGGCTGACTCAAACCAATGATTTACAAAATTGGTACTTATTGCTACCTAGTCTGGCGCTTGGCATTACTAGGATAGGGCAATGACTGGTGAGCTCACTATCAGGATAATGTGACTGAGTGGGAAATTGGGTCATGGTGCCAGCAGCCTGGTCTCCCAGTGGGGCAGCACTATGACATCACTATGAGTGTGCACTTTCACAAGTCGGTATCCATCGTGATATGACCATAGATATTGCCGGGATGTAACCTGACGGGATATTTGACCTTTACAAACCCTGTTACTTCATCCAGTAACAGGATCCGTGACCAGGATCCTGTTACTTTACTCTGTCTAGTTAGGGAACTAGGTCTTACACATAAGACCTAGTTCCCTAACTAGACAAAGATGTTGTGATTAACGTAGCTCATAACGTAGCTCACGATAGTGAGCTACGTTATGCATGGGTGACTTGATATCAAATCATTTTCAATATATATAGGGAGTGGTACAGAAAGCTGTACCACTCCCTATATACACTATATATATTATAATATATATAGTGTATATACATTTGTATTAATTTTGCACGCACATATATATTAGATATATGTATCTATGTATGTCCATATATATATATATAATGAATTTTGCCAGTGTAAATAACAGAAGGTATACTCAACTACCAACATGTAACTGACTTTTCGTATTTCGGCCCCCCCCCCCCCTCACCCGCCATCGGCTCACTGCCGATAGTAGTCTTTACTCGACAAAGTTAATAATACCGGTCCACCTCACAACCTAGATTAACTTGCAACGTAAGCAAGCCCAGAAAGAAAGAAAGAAAGAAAGAAAGAAAGAAAGAAAGAAAGAAAGAAAGAAAGCGAAAGAAAGAAAGAAATGATAAACAAACCCAGAAAAAAAGAAAAAGAAAGAAAGAAAGCACGAGACAGCGATAGAGAAAGAGAGAGGGGGGGAGAGAGAACACGAGAGAGAGAGAGAGAGAGAGAGAGAGAGAGAGAGAGAGAGAGAAAGAGAGAGGGGGGGGGGCGAGAAAATATGCATTTTATTCAAATAAATTCCGACTACTAACGTACACTTATCGTAATGCAGCTGCCTGCTATTTAATCTCTCAACTAACGTTGTTTACAGGGAATTAAAGCTGTTGTGATTAACACTGGTACCTGGCGCGTTACCGGAAGTAGATCCCAGCGACCAGGGACCCCTGTCTAGGGGCGGGTTCTAGGGAGGGGGCTGGATGGGAAGGTGCGGCGGGGGCCAGGGGTAATATATGCCGATTGTGGCTGGGACCCATCGAGACAGCAAGACCAGGTAGTCTAACCAGTTAAAGGCAGACGGAGGTGGCTAATACTGTAATACTAATACTAATCTACACAGCTAATCGGCGGTCATTACGCCCCCTCCCCCCCTCCTCCCTCCCCTCCTCCTCCCGCCCCCCCATCCTCCCTCCCCTCCTCCTCCCTCCCCTCCCTCCTCCCCTCCTCCTCCCTCCCCTCCTCCTCCCTCCTCCCTACCACCAGTAGTGCCTTGGACACGAGAGGGTACACCGCAGACCACTCAGCGTACTTACCACGTGACCAGCTGGCTAATCAGGTCACCTTACCACCCAATAGTACCTACAGACCTACCTGCCAGAGGACAGGACTCTGTACATTTACTGACCAGCACAGCGGTTGTAGGGACAAGGTTAGACGGATATACCTAAACGTCACTCAGTCACTGTATCCACTACCACTTCACACACTCAGAGGGTGAGTCATTCATTAGAGCAGAGACATTGACCATAATATGCTTGGATATAGTCGGGTTTACTTTATAAGGCCTTGCAGTCGTACCAGTTTTCAGTGACCTCTGTCATTTAAGAATTCCTGCAAAGTGCGAAAGGGAATTTAGTGTACACATTTCGTGGCAGGAAACCTGAATAGATGTAGAACTGCATTTCAAACCTGTAAGAGTATCTTCTAGTTAATGCAACTGTATTATCGCGGAAACTGACTGTAGATGTAAATGTTCTGAAATTGGATCTGGGTTGTATATCCATATGGCCCGGACAGCTGGAAAAAGAACTTGATTAATTAAATACAATAACATTTACTGCCCAATATATATATTCTCATATTCCCACTGCAGTATGATTGTTCCTTTTTGTACATTTGCTGTTATGCATGGGTGACTTGTTAGTCCATGTGGAACATGTTTTTTATTAGTCAAGCAGGTGATTACTTGGGTGACTCAATTCGTGAGGGATACTATTTTCAGAGGTGAATTCAACCTAGTGTATGTTCTAAGCCAGAATGTCCCGTCAGTTCCCTAAATGGCTATACATGCGAGTGCTAATGTGTACCTAAATGTGTATGTACATGTGTATGTACACACATATATAGCTATATAGGATTATAAATATGTATTTGCATATGTACATATTTAGGTGCTGAATAATGAATTATGCCAATGTAAATAATGAATATATATATATTGAGAATATATTCATATATCGTACAAACTTTCAAAATGTAACTGCTTTTTCCTATTTGTGCTAGTGCCTCTCGCCATCGACCCACCAGTATATGAAACAAAGAAAAATAGGTCCGGCTTTCATGTTTTTTTTGTTTGTTGTTGTTTTACGTCCTAGCAACATCTAAGGTCATATCAGGCCGGGGCTTTCATGGTACTTGTTCCATGATACATAGTTGTTTTGTTTATATTCACATAACGTATTGTTTAGCACCTATGTACATATATATAAACGTGTGTATATAATTTGTTTGTTGGTGTTTTATATCCTAGTAACATCTAATGGCCTATCAAGACGGGTCTACATATATATGTGTGTATTATATAACTCATATACATATAATATATAATGCCGATGACATTATTAGGATAGGCCAAGGACTGGTTGGCTCAGTGTCAGGATAATGTGACTGAGTGGGATATCAGGTCATAGTGCTGGCGGCCTGATCTCCCAGTGGGGCAGCACTATAAAGTCGCCATGAGTGCGCACTGTCACAAGTCGGTACCCATCCTGATATGTCCTTAGATGCTGCTAGGACATAACACTCCAATAACCAACCAACTATAATACAGATTATACATACTACATATTATATATGTATGCTGTATAATAAAGTACACGAGTATAAATAGCGAATGTTGTCTCTCTTTTTATTATTAATTTCCCAATACGACTGGTGGCGCCGCCATTGAGCGCTCACTTCACTAACCGTTCCCAACTGCTTATGTCAGTCTGAACGGAAAAAAACATATCTTCACTAGAGATCCATATCCAACAGTATTGGAAACCGATTATTAAATACCATGCTGACCACAGCAGAGCCATAGGCAGTCTGTTGGTAATTATCACAGCCCAGGGTGAATTAGATCATGTGTCGACGTCTATAAAGCCGTGTTTACACGTGGAATTGTGAAACGATCTAGACAAAGCGATTTATATGAAGCGTTTTAGAGGCGTGTTTACACGGACAGAGTTTGAAAGTGTTTTGGCGCCGGGAACCAGCAGCCTTAGTGGTCCGCCTGTAGCCGGCGAGCACTGCTATTTGTTTAGTTTACACTTGGCGATTCGACGCCGATGTAGCTGCTACGTTAATATGGCTTGGAATTTAAGGTTAATTTAATTAAATTTCATTATTTGAGTATGTAATTCTGTTAAATATGATCTCGGGCACCAGCGATAGTTACAGCTGAGCTTGTAGCCGGCGAGCACTGCTATTTTACACTATCTCCGCCCGGGAACCAGCTGAATCGCTTCAAATAAACCACCTCGCGACGTGGTATAGATGAACCGTTTCATATGAATTGATTCAGCCCTAAAACGCCACAGCGTCGCGTCTACATGGCAAATGTGAATCGATCTAGGCAAGGCGTTTTTTTTATATGTGGCGTTTTAAATCGCCCGTGTAAACAGGGCTTATGAAACGACACTTATCTGTGCCCAACCTCTCCAAGTCTGTGGCGCTGAGTATTGGGCCCAGTGAAACTTGGCTCTGGTTACTGTTTGTCATGCAGTCTCTGAACAAATTGTCCACAAACCACACTAGTACCCAGGGATGAAAGATCTCCGCGTTTGCGCGGATTTCCGGGATTTTTCAATTGCGCAGCACCATCAGCGTAGATCTATACTAATATGTGGTGCAGACGCTGCAGCACTAGCAGCGTATACCACTAATAAATGCTCCAAACGCCTCAGCACTATCAGCGTATGCTACTACTATACATGCTTCAAACGGTGCAGCACTATCAGCGTATACCAATATATATGAAACACAACTTCCGGAAATTTCCCGCGATTCCCTGACAGTGTTAAACCTATGGGAGAATATCAGCATTTCTACTTTTTTTCCCACAGATCACTTTCATCCCTGAGTACCCTTACTATCGCAGTCACAAATGTGTTGGGTACTCATATCCCATGAGTTCAATCCCCGGCTGAGTCATTCCACAGACTTATAAATGTTATATTTGTCGCTACCTTGCCCAGTGCTCGGTATTGTTAGCAGGAGTGGTTGACTCGGTGTTAGATAGCAGGGCATGGTGCTGGCGACATGGTATTCAAGTGTTCCAGCACTATATAGTCACCATGAGTGCGCACTATCAAAATTCGGCACTCATCCTGCTAGAACCTCAGGTGTTATTAGAAAGTGAAACCTATTCACTGCCACTCATTCATTCAGTCACTCACCCACTTAGCCACCTCCAGCGGGTGTCAGTTCTTGGTAATAGTATGACATTGTCTTTAACCCTATCCATTGTAGCATTAATGGTTATCACATGAGGTGCTGTATCCCTGACTACACCGGCATGTGGTAGGTGTTTAGCGTGTACCATTGTGCACCACTGAAAATCCCCCCATTCATATGCACACTGCTTGTGAACAACAGGCTGCACTGACCTCTCAGGCAAGTAACCACATAGACAGGTAGGCGTGGGTAGTGTGTTGATATCAGGGAGCCTAGGTGGTGTAATGGTTAGCACACTGGCCCAGAATGCAAAGAGATGTGGATTCGAGTCACGATCTAGGCACAATATTTCCCATTTTCATCATCCCCATAACACTGGTTGCCGTAACCAGGATCCTGTACAAGCTACACGCTGTATGGTTGTTGAACCTACCCTGTGTATGTAAGTGTAAGTACATTGACTGTATGTATGTAATTGTAAGCATTAAATGACCATTTAAAAGACTTACAATTCCAGGGGGACGAGTGTAGTAGGCTGCACTGACCTCTGAGACAAGTAAACACATAGACAAGTAGGCGTGGGTAGTATGTTGATATCAGGGAGCCTAGTAGTGTAATGGTTAGCACACTGGGCCGGAATGCAAGGAGAAGTGGGTTCGAGTCCCGCTCTACGCACAATATTTCCCATTTTCATCACCCCCCATGACAATAACAAAAAAGTTTAAGAAGTGAAAACATATGAAATCTTACTTTAACAAAGAAAATGTCATGACAGGGTAGTTTCTTTCTTTAAAAAAATATATTTTATCATTGATATTGCTTTTCAAAATTACTTATTTTGTCTTAATAGATGATTTTCGGGGAACATGCGCACTTAGCTGAAAATCGGCTTGCAGGTCAACTCTGGAAGCGAGTACTAAATGTGTATCAAGTTATTATGTAATGCAATTATTGTTGAATGCTCCTTCCTGCGCATGAATCAAGAAAGAAATTAAATAAGAAAGTACGAAAGTGACCATGAATGTGTGACGTTTTGAATTCTTAGTCAAAAATATAAATATAGGTCGCAATTAGTAATTGATTTAATAACTCTAGACATCTGACTCTAAATAAAAATTATCGACATAAATGCATACAATGTTAATTGTGTCAACAAGAACTGGCTTCAGAGGCTTGCAAACATTACCTGCTGGTTCTGACCCATTCTCAGTACTTGTTATGAACAGTCATAAGTAATAAAGACATGAAGAATGCAATAACATAACTTGACCATCAGAGTAACTCTTATTCTAGATCTAAATCTAGGCTTTTCTAGATGTAAATGCAGATGCCAATTATATTGAGAGGAACTTGCTTCATACGAATGCATTCATTAAACTGACACTGGATGGAAGACTGGCTATTCTAAGATATGCTATTATTTGTGTTGTATTTCTATTCTACTTTTTCTGTAGTTTTGTGCTGGCCTATCTGGTTTTGCGTACTGTAGTTGTGTATAGTATGGTTATTAGTTTTGAAATCCTAACTAGAAAATGATTCGTTCCCACTACTGTCAGAGGGTGTGTTGCTGAAGGAAATCGTCTCCTTAAGTTTAATTTATAACCTATGTGCATGATGATTGTTGTCAGTCTTGCTGAACAAGGACACAAAGAACATCAAGTAAGAGTCGGGAAATACACCAATTTATTCTAAGAAGTTTGTTTCATTTAACGATGCCTCGAGAGCACATTGATTTTTATCAGCGGCTATTGGACATCAAACATATGGTCATTCTGACATATTTATTTAGAGGAAACCCACTGCCGCCACATAGGCTATTCTTTCCAATAAGCAGCAAGGGGTCTTTTTTATGCACTTTCCCACAGACATGACATCACATACCACAGCCTTTGATGAACAAGTTGTGGACCACTGGTTGGAACGGAAAATAGCCCAAACTGCAAATGTGTCCACTGAGCAGGATCGATAGGATGACCCACACCTTCACAGATGGACACTCTACCTCCTGAGCTACGTCATGCGCCCCCCCCCCCCAATTTATTCTAATCACAACCTGATTTTCGGCATGCAGGCCTAAGCGTATGGTTGAGTTACATGGTTGATAAAAGCAGAAAGCTGACATTAAAGCTGACATTAACAAAGTTCATTTGGACCCCCCGCCCCACACACACATCATTGATGCCGTGACCAGGGTACTATGCAAGCTTTGAGCTGTTTAGTGTTGAACTTACCCTGTATATATGCACTGTTAGTGCGCTACCTGCATATATGTAGTTGTAATTATGAGACTTACAAGTAATTCCAGGAGAAGGCATGTGGTGAGTTGCACTCACCTCCAGCGGGCAGGTGTGGGTACATTGATTGCGTCAGAGAGTCTAGATGGTTTAAAGGTTAAGACGCTAACCCCAGAATGGCAGAAGTGTGGGTTTGAATCCCACTCGAGGCACAATGTACCTTTATTTGCAATTTGTTTGAAACCACACACAAAATCAGTTTGACTGACATGCAGTACAGTTGCATACCCATAAATTAACCTCACTGAGTATGATAGTTTGTCCTATAATTTGATGATAACATTTATAAATTGCAATGACACTAGGTGTCAATTATCAGCATATTAGGTGTGGGTAGATTTACTGCTTACCTGACAAGTGGAGTCTGAAGTTTGGGTGTGTGTATGCGGAGGGCAGGCTCTGGAGATTGCTAACTTGTTGGCCAATGAGAGGTGGGGAGGGGGTGTTGGTTGCTGGTTGAGTTCCCGGTGCCCAGCACTGACAACCAGGGAGCATCACCCACTGATCCAACCCTTTGGATCCTGTGTGATTTAAAGGTCATGTAATGTTCCCAAATCTTCACTAACTGATTACCTACACAGGGATGTAGGTGTGTTAATGGTATCTATACTCAATGGTTTGAGGTCACACATAGTATTAGTAGTCTCATTTGACCATTTACTTAGCATGTCAAATTGAAGGTTTTCGTATATCTGGAAATATACATTGAAATCTTCTCATTTTAAACAGAGAAAGCTGGCAGCAATTGTTAGTACATGCATACACTTGAACTATTTCGATGTTAATGTTTTGTTGGTGTTTCTGTTGATGTTTTCTGCGAGTATGTCGTTGTTTTATAGTGGATACTTTGTGTTTATTACACTGAGGACGTAACTCTTCTTGTTCCCAGTTACCTGAGGGGCAACTGTTTTTAAACACACTACTATTTTTAAAATCCACTGTAATAGAATAATATCAATAATAATAATGATGATGTTAATAATGAAACATGAATAGTATAACCGATATTTCCCTGCCAAATTTGTTGGCCTGATTACCTCAGAGGCAACAATTTATTGTCAGGCCTAGCAATACTACAATAGTAGCAATAGTAATAATGAGGGATAAGTAGTAGTAATGGAAGTGGTATGCATAATATCGTTATAATTATGAACACATCTGGGTCATGGTTTCTGAGTGTCACCACTTTGAGCAGCATAATTCGATGAGAGCACCAACATTTCAAAGCCAAAGATGCTGACCTAGATATTTTTTTTTTTTGGGGGTACATTAGCTGTTTAAGCAGGGCAAATTTCAGTCGCAGACGACTGGTCTTCCTCATTCCACTGCTCCTTGCCCTATCCTAGTAATGCCGAGTGTCTGGCTAGGAAGCGAAAAGTATCAATTTTTAAGTCATTGGTTTGACTCGACCAGGATTCGAACCCACGATCCTACGATCTACCAACATGGGAGACAGATGCTCTAACTCATTTGGTCATCCCATCTGGTTTGATTTTACATATCCAACTTAAATACTCGTGCCCTCATGAAACACTTATTGTAGTTTAGTGCTTACTGTGCTATACTGCTACACTTGAAAATTGGTAAACAAAACCCATGTGCAGTATGTCGGTGTGCGCCCAGTTGCATGTTTTCACTTCACATATTTCCTAAATTAGACCTTTAAAATAAAGGTTACTTCAAACTAAAGTAAAGTTGATTATAACGATCACCCTAATCTATTTATCTAAGAAATGTGATAAAAACTCAAAACCATCAGATTGTAAAATTTTAACTGAATGCTCAGGGTACTCAATGAATGCACTGTTCTAATCAGGTTTTCTTTCTCTTTCTCTTCCTCTTGCTCGCTCCTCCTGCAGCTGGAGACGGCGCTGAAGCTGGAGAAGGGTGAAGTGATGGCGGACGACCAGTCGACCAAGTCGCTTGTGCAGCAAAACATCGAGCTGCGACGGAAGTTGGAGGAGGAGCATGGCGGGTATAAGCGGAAACTGCAGGCCTACCAGGATGGGCAGCAGCGACAGGCCCAGCTGGTGCAGAAACTACAGGCCAAGGTGGGACACGAGGAATGCTGGGACGGGATGGTGCTGGGACGGGAGGGTGCTGGTACAAGCGGAAACCGCATGCCAAGGCAGGATACGTGGGGTGCTGGGAGGGGAGGATGCTGGTACAAGCGAAAACTGCAGGCCAAGGCAGGACATGTGGGGTGCTGGGAGGGGAGGACGTTGGTACAGCGGAAACTGCAGGCCAAGGCGGGACATGTGGGGTGCTAGGAGGGGAGGATGCTGGTACAAGCGGAAACTGCAGGCCAAGGCGGGACACATGGGGTGCTGGGAGGGGAGGATGTTGGTACAAGCGGAAACTGCAGGCCAAGGCAGACATGTGGGGTGCTGGGAGGGGAGGATGCTGGTACAAGCGGAAACTGCAGGCCAAGGCGGGACATGTGGGGTGCTGGGAGGGGAGGATGTTGGTACAAGCGGAAACTGCAGGCCAAGGCAGACACGTGGGGTGCTGGGAGGGGAGGATGCTGGTACAAGCGGAAACTGCAGGCCAAGGCGGGACACGTGGGGTGCTGGGAGGGGAGGATGCTGGTACAAGCGGAAACTGCAGGCCAAGGCAGGACACGTGGGGTGCTGGGAGGGGAGGATGCTGGTACAAGCGGAAACTGCAGGCCAAGGTGGGATGCGCTGGGAGGGTGGCTACAAGCCGAAACTGCAGGCCAAGGTGGGGCACACGGGGCGATGGAAGGAGGGAGGGCGAGTACAAGTGGAAACTACAGGCCAAGGTGGGACACATGGGTGCTGAGAGGGGGGGTACAAGTGGAAACTGGATGCCAAGATGGGACGCGCAGGGAACTGGGAGGGGGAGGGTACAAGCGGAAATAGCAGGCCTAGGTGGGACACGCCGCGCGCTGGCATGGGGGGGGGGGGGGGGGGGGGGGGGGGGGGGGGTTCCGAGCGGAAACCACAGGCCAACATGAGATGCGCAGAGCACTGGGAGGGGGCGGGTTCAGGTGGAAATTGCAGGCCACAATCAATCAAGTCATTTAAGGAGCATTATTGGTGCTTGCACTTCTTCGTCGCCAGTTAAAGTTGCATAATTCGGTTCCGGACAACCCCTCTAACATTTTATTATACAAATATATTAGCGTGACCATTATGACCTTACTCTATTTAGTTTGGATTAAGATTTGTTAAAATTGGACAACTTTGGAGATATTTGAAGTGAAAGGCATGCAAATTAAGTTGTGTGTACACACCAGTTGAAACCAAGTCCAATATGCCGCTGCTATGTTAACTAGGTCATCATCACCTGTCAAACCAGTTTTGAGTGCATCAGTACTTAGTTTAGTACCTAGGATCAAATCCAACTAACCATTTTTGTTTTGAAAATATGCCTTCATCGGATTATGCAACTTTAAACCACAAATTGTCACAACCCTGGACTGACCTTTGACTGCATGACCTGACCTTTGCATGACCTTTGTTGCAGGTGTTGCAGTATAAGAAGAAAGTTGGCGAATTCGATGAAGAGGCGAGGGGGTTGAGGTCCAAGGTTGGACATGTTTTGTTGTTGTGTTCTTTTTATCTCTCTTTCTTTCTCTCACAGTTTTAATGTTAAGAACTTCACGTTGGGCTGTCAATCTCCCAACAGAATGCTCTGCCTCACATCTCCATTCACAACACTGTGCTGTCTGTGCATGCTGTTTAACCTCTTGGCTGGCGTATTGCATAAAACTCTTCAACAGCTGGCAAATGCCCCGTATATATTTGATCAAAGAAAGTAATCGCGGTTTGTTTTAAAGCAAATTTGGTACGCCCCCAATAATTATGACAAATTCAATACAATTAAGTAGGCAGTAATTAAAAAGTTAATTCACTGCGCGTTACTATGTTATCAATGTATTATCTGTGACCAGTAAACATTGTTGACGTATTGTTTGTAATTTTTATTTTTGTCAATATTACTCTGAGTCGGTAAGTACTGCACAAATATGTGTATTGCCTATACGTGGGTCATAACCTATAATTTTTTGTGCGGGGTTTTAACAAATATTTTAGACCGGGTACGGTGGCCAAATCGATAGAACGTGGGCCTCGTGTGCGGGAGATTGGGAGTTTGGTTCCCGGTCAAGTCAATCCAAAGACATAAAATTGATACTTGTCGCTTCCTAGCTGCACTCGGCATTAATAGGATAGGGCAAGGACTGGTTAGCTCAGTGTCAGGATAATGTGACTGGGTGGGATATTGGGTCATGGTAATGACGGCCTGATTTCTCACTGGGGCAGCACTACAAAGTTGCCATAAGTGCGAACTGTCACAAGTTGGTACCTGTCCTGATATGAGCTTAGATGTTGCCAGGACGTAAAACCCCCAAAACTAACCAACAAATATTTTAAGTAGTATTATTTTTTTTGTCATTTTCTAACTGGATCTGTTCTCTGGTGGAATCCTGAAAGCTACAAGGCCACCATGCCAGTCCCCACACGCTCCAGGTTAGACTCAAAATGAGGTTTATGCAATACGTCACAGCACGTCATGACGTCACACGCTGCTACGTCACTGTATATAGCTTCCACAGTCCTACACGTCACGCTTTGACTGTTGTCTTTCCGGCTGCCTAACCTTGTGCAATGAACATGACGAGACCACCTATACATTTAATCAATAGTAATGCCTGGCGCTAACTACGCAGATGGCAGCCGACTGAACTAACTATCATGTCGTCGGGGTATGCATTGAGGTCGTGCAGTGTAACAGCCGACCAAGTTATATAATCGGCTGATATCTACCCATAAGATGGTCGGAAATGTGTCGATTCACTCCAGTTGCCAACTGTTTGGTCACTTGCTATTTAGTTTGGTTAAAACCCTGCATTATAATATTGAGATATAGAGGTTCATGTTGCTTATTATAGGGGAAGGAAACTGGGTATGCTAATTCTGGAATTATTTCGGTTAGACTTCACGACTAGAATACCGGTGTCCCGGGGATTACAAATTATATATTCAGAAGAATAAATAGTTATCTTAAAAGAAAAATGTTCATTGTATATAGGTCATGGTTGGTCAGCCTGCTAATACTTAATTTTGTTTTAGGATGTTTAATTACAGCCATTTTAGACTCGTCTGTTGTTTTAACTGATTCTTTGTTGTCTTTTTTAATTCTATCATTATAACACATGACCTTGGCTGTAACGGGTTTGACCTTCATGCAGGTAGTCCAGGTGAAGCGGCAGTGCCAGTTACTGAGCACGCGCAATGAGGACCTACAGATGCGCCTATGGGTAAGGAGTGCGTGCGCATGCGCATGGCCGGACGCAGCATTGGGCATGCGCGGGGTAGTCCTTCCCAGTCTCACTGACAGGGGTCAGTTTATAATAGAACAGAAAGCATGGCTGACAAACTTCTAATGTTGCATTTCCATCCCCTCTATCCTCATCCTCATCCTCAGTGGTAGGGAGCATGGCGGGACAGGAATAGCTAGAATGACCTTGGTGATAAGGATCTTGTGACCTTGTTGATACATGAGCATGATTACCTGTTGAAGATGCTAGATATGGACTTGCGCCCTCCATCCCACTCACCATACTCAGGAAAGCCAAATATATATTTGTATATACACTTTTATATATATATTATTTAATTTTTATATATTTACATAGTTATATATATGCAGAATTATTTCCGCACATAATATTTCTAACCTGCATTGCAATTAATTTGATTCTTATATTAAGTGTGTATTCATCCATTGAAAGACATTGTTAAGGAGATTGCGCAAGAAACTACAAAACCCACAAGCAGGGAAGAAACTGCACAGAAAATACCTTTCTAAATTCTAACTGCATGCTGGTCCTAGGGGAGAGACTGAAACTGGAAACTGGTGTTTTTAAACAACAGGAAGTGAGATTGCATCTCCTTTTAAGCCGTTTCTTCCTCTTCTAAGCCGTATCTTCCCCTCTAAGCCGTATCTTCCCCTCTAAGCTGTATCTTCCCCTCTAAGCTGTATCTTCCCCTCTAAGCCGTATCTTCCCCTCTAAGCCATATCTTCCCCTCTAAGCCGTATCTTCCCTTCTAAGCCATATCTTCCCTTCTAAGCCGTATCTTCCCCTCTAAGCCGTATCTTCCTTTCTAAGCCGTATCTTCCCCTCTAAGCCGCATCTTCCTCTTCTAAGCCCTATCTTCCCCTCTAAGCCGTATCTTCCCCTCTAAGCCGTATCTTCCCCTCTAAGCCGTAGCTTTCCCTTCTAAGCCCTATCTTCCCTTCTAAGCCGTATCTTCCCCTCTAAGCCATATCTTCCCCTCTAAGCCGTATCTTCCCCTCTAAGCCGTATCTTCCCCTCTAAGCCCTATCTTCCCTTCTAAGCCGTATCTTCCCCTCTAAGCCGTATCTTCCCCTCTAAGCCATATCTTCCCCTCTAAGCCGTATCTTCCCCTCTAAGCCATATCTTTCCCTTCTAAGCCCTATCTTCCCTTCTAAGCCGTATCTTCTTCTTTAAGCCGTATCTTTCCCTTCTAAGCCCTATCTTCCCTTCTAAGCCGCATCTTCCCCTCTAAGCCGTATCTTCCCCTCTAAGCCGTACCTTCCCTTCTAAGCCGTATCTTCCCTATCTTGTTAACTCACTTAACACTTAATACCTGGTGACCAGACTTTGTAGGGTTATTATCTTGCATTTATTTCTTATGTGGATTCCTGTGAAATTGGGCTAGCAATTATCCTACATTAGATGAAATACAACTTCCTGTATGGGTATGTACCAGTCTGCCATGGTACATCCGGTTTTACCCCTCCTCCCCTACCCTATCATGGTCAGGGCCTGGTTAGAAGCTGCGCGCGCAGTAATTTTTGTATCTCGAAACTTACACAACTATATTATTCTCCCCACATATGTTTGGGTTAAACAAACTGAGAAATTATACAAAGACTTGCTGAAGAGCATCTGTGAAGATTGTGGCAATTCTTGTCCATATCTATCACCTTTAACAGTTTAATAGCAGTGTGACTGGACCTACATAACAAGAGTCTCGTGAGTCTAAGAGTAATGAGAGTGTGGACTAACTCCATCAGAATAGCATCTTACTTATGATCCATGTTATGCGGTGCTTCTCTAGATGAACCAACGCCATTTAAATTCCTGACTGGGAGACAATCTGAGGAAACTGTTCTTTTGATAGAATAGAATGGTAGTGTTTGCTGTAAAAGCTCCTCTTTATGAAATATCCAAGTGCATCGTAAAATATTTCGAACTCTTAAGTTATATATCAATGACTTACAAATTTATACTTGTCGCTACTTAGTCTGATGCCCGACATTTCTAGGATAGGGAAAGGAGCAGTTTAATGAGGGAGACCAATTGTCCATGATTGAAGTTTCCCGCACTTAATCAACGAATGTGTATCCATTTTTAAATTCCCAGAACCAAAACGAGGCTAGTCCTGCAAATAGGTGGCTGCAGCAGTTTATCTTATTCAGTTCCATTCAATATTATAGATGACATCCATTATACAGACAAGTGGAAGCCTATGCAAATATTAAATAAGAATACATATATAATGGAGAATATTAGAATATAAATATATAGAGATTCATTTAAGCACAACATTATAGCCAAATATAATTGTGTATGATAAAATAGCAGTATAATAAAATAGAAGTATAATAAAACAGCACGATGTAATATAATATATATATATAAAATAACACGATGTTTATCATGTATATCTATCCGATAATCATCAAAGTGTTGATGCCATAAGATTCAGCAGTCATAGATTCCATTTAATTGACCCTTGTTCTTTTTATCCACAAGCAAGTACAGTAAAACCTCTCTACATCGACCTACCATGGGAACCGATTTTAAGTGGTCGATTTAGGGAGGTGGTCGGTTTAGAGAGCTAGAATATCCTTCTTCTTCTTCTTCTTCTTCGCCCGTTGAGGCATCAGCGCCCATCCACACAAACACCTCCTCAGCCGTGTCGTAGATGAACGTGTCGCCTACCGCCCAACTTTGGGCATAGGCCACGAACAAGGGCTCTCCAGTTTTCCCGGTCCTGGGCCTTGAGTTTCTTGTTTGTGATTCTGTAACGTTGTTCTTTTTCCGGGGTGGGGTTGTTGGCCCCACACCCAACCCCCAACCTGGAGGACCAGTTGCTGCTCTTAGTCTGTCCTCTACCATGAGTCCTGCCCAGCTTGGTTAAACCTGCCAGGGGGCTAGCCCCCGCCGGTATAGCTCTCATGGTCATGGAGGCACACAAGCCTCCCCACCATAGCAAGGTAGCAACACATTGGGGGGTAGAATATCCTTACAAAGGTATTATTGGGACCCAAATAGAGCGATCGATATAGGGAAATGGTCGATCTGTGGAGGGGTCGGTATAGAGAGGTTTTACTGTACTCAATAAGTGCTGCACTAAGTTGGATATGCAGAATCAAATCTAGACAAGTGCTTTGCTAAGTGAGATTAGAGATGAGATTTATCCGACCAGTTTGGTTACACTTTAAAAGCTGTGTAAAATGATACAGGCCGTAGACATGTTGAACATTAAAGCTGCATAGTCCGATGAAAACATAACATTTTCAAAACCAAAACAATTATCTAGATTTGATGCTACATATCTAACTTAGATGCTGGTGCACTTATTAAACATTTGTCGTCACACATAAGGGGATACTGAGTCAATTAATAGAACCTGTTACTGCAGAAGCCTATCGTGATAGAGTTTTGGCAAGCTTGCCAAAATTAATTTAGCATGTTTCCATTTCAAATATCTCAAAAGTTAGCGATTTAAGAAAAAGGTTACTTCAAACTAAATTAAGGTAGATTACAATGAACAACCTAATATGTTTATCTCAGAAAATGAGAGAAACTCAAAACCATTGGACTATCCAACTTTAACATCAACAGCATTAATATCAACTTCAACACTGAGGTTGTTTTCTGTGCTGGCCTCGTTTTTTGGTTAAAAAAAAAAGGGGGGAGGTTCTGAATACTGTAGGCAAATGGGAAATGGAGGATAAAGTTCCACACTTAATCTGTGCTTTTGGAGGGGGGGGGGGTACTGGGGGGTATGGAAGTAAGAGGGCTGGGAAAGCTGGTCGGGGGTTCTTGTGTGAATATGGAAGTGAGCCCCTGTGGCTAATGTATATGAGACTGTCTCAAAAGGTGCTAAGCAATATAGGACAAAACTTTGTCCATTGTATCGATCAACATACTATCTGCTTATGCATTTGCTCAGGATAAACTGATTTGTTTTTTACATGGTGTTTCATAATCCCAATAGAAGACATATTGATTTGAAGTAAATGTCCTTGTGTTTTCAGTGTAACCGTTTCTGTGCTGTTTTGTGTCAATCGTTACAATGGACAAAAAAAAAGAGTTATCACCTTTTGAGACAGGCTCATATTTATTACATGGCCTCCGTACTTGATACACCATGAAAGGGGGTGGACAATGTGTGTTTGAAGATCCATGACATATGAATATTTGAAGGGCTCAGGAAACGCTCTTAAGGGCCCTACACACGATGTTGTATTGTGGGTGCCTGACGTACAGACGTCTTACAGCGACAATTTGGATAAGTTGAAAAGCCTTCTAAAATAGAGCGGTGAAATCTGGATGAACTTATTGCACCCAAATGGGGTAGGGGGAATAATAATGCTTGTACTAGTAGTAGACTTAATACAGCACCGTCACTTATTCTAAGGCGCTGTACAATAAGTTACAGTATGACATATTTACAATCTAGCTAAAACTATCAGAAGATGCATCAGTTTCACCTACCAGTAAAGCAACCTTGGAGTTATTTCTAAGTTTCGGCCATTTAGCAAATTGTTGTTGTATGTAAATATATTATGTTGATTGTTATAATCTACCTTTGAAGTAACCTTGATTTAAAATTGCTCAATTTTGAAGTGAAAACATGTCAAATTAACTTTGGCGTGCACATCAAAGGTTTGATACCATAAAGTTCAGCAGTCACACATTCCTTTAAATTTCCGTTTATCCAGAAACAAGTGCTTAATAAGTGTAACACTTAAGCGGCTGTCACACATCACCGGATTGAGCAACGGTCAGAATTGTCTAGTCCGGTGGTGATAAGTATCAAAATGTATTAAAATGTGTCAAAGTGTTGCGACATCGGGTCTACGAACGGACATGAAACGGACATGAAACGGACATGAGCGAATAGCCAACAGACTAAACAAACTCAAACCGGACAAGCACCGTAGACGTCAATCTGGCGGCATCCGTTCCTAGTTTTGTGCATGTTCAAAACTTGAACGGACACAAACCGGACTTTGTTCGATTTCTGTCCGTTTCCCCCAATCCGGTGATGTATGACAGCCGCTTTAGTGGGATATGTAGAATCAAATGTAGATAAGTGGTTTGCTTAGTGAGATTAAATAATATGGGGGAGTGGATGGAGAGGGAGGAAGGGTAGGGGTGCGAGTGTTTGGGTAGCTAATTGGCATGTCTCAGACTGAGGGTGGAGGCGTTACTGTGTGGTCGCCATGGAGACCGCATTGCATCCTCGGGACGAGATAACAGGCGTTGTGCGGCGACGTGCATTATTGAAGCCCGGGGCATGCTGGGAGACGCAGGGTGGGCGATAATTCGCGTGTTTCGGTGCAAGTGAATGTTAGAGGATGAAAAGAGACACCAGAGTCCACTCTTTCATTGTGCGAGCATTTCAAAATAATGAGAATCGAAAATACGCTCAGATAGTCACCGGGTTTCATTATTTGCCACAAGCACCCTGAGTGGCAGTTCACAGGGGCAAGTAAAGTTTTATTCAACACCTGCCGTATTTTGGTGGGTTAAAAAAAAAAGTTGTATTACTGTACGGTCATCATCTTTTGTAAGCTATTTAGTTATAGTGTAGAGAAGTCACCGTCTTGTTTATATTCGTTATGGTAGAACCACCCAGTGGTATGCTAAACAATGTGTGCAGTACGCTTATCCGATGCCGAGGTGCTCTGATGGTTATGATAATCGTAATGCGCATGTGGAGGGTGTAGACGGGGAGTCGTGTGCGCAGTGCGATGCTTGTTTAGGAGCGGTGAGTAAGTGAGTGGATGAGTGAGTGAGTGAGTGAGTGAGTGAGTGTGGCGGCGTTCCTTGTATCGACAGTGCATACACTATTGAGTGCGCATGCTCACGCGTTGAGCATGCAGCGACACGATTATTCAGGTTTCTGTCATGCCATTACGCCATGTCAGACATGCGTGATATCCGCTCTCTGCCAGTCCACTCAGCTCCAAATAGATAACAGACAGATTTTCTCAGCTTAGATAGTTCTTTTTTAAATAATTGTTTTTGATATCATTTATTTTAAGCAAAAAAACATGTATTTAGTTAAATTGTTTTGAAGTATTCAAGTTATATAGTCCGATAGATTTGAGTTTCTGTCATTTTCTGAAATAAATATATTAGGTTGATCATTATAGACCTATTTCAATGTTTACTAACATCGTGTATGCGCGCACAGCTTGGCTGCAAAACGAAGGCACACTGCCATTGAGTTTGCCGGTACGAGCAGTGAAAAACGTCAGTTTTATTCAAAATTAATAGAAATGCAGAACCCTAACCTTATCAATTTAATATAATCTTTTTGTTAAACATGTTTTCTATATGAGTGCCAAGCGGTTTGTCTAGGTGGTGTGGTTTTAGAAATATTTCACTTTTTCTGTATGTAGATTGCTCACAGCCATTGACAATGCATTGAGTTTGCCGATACGTGAGGTGAAAAACGTCAGTTTTATTCAAAATTAATAGAAATCCAGAACCCTAACCTTATCAATTTAATATAATCTTTTTGTTAAACATGTTTTCTATATGTGTTCCAAGCTGTTTGTGTCTAGGTGGTGTGGTTTTAGAAATATTTACCTTTTTCTGTATGAGGATTGCTCACGGCCATTGACAATGCATTGAGTTTGCCGGTACGCACAGTGCAATACGTCAGTTTTAGTCAAAATTAATAGAAATCCAGAACTCTAACCGTATCAATTTAATATAATCTTTTTGTTAAACATGTTTTCTATATGTGTTCCAAGCGGTTTGTGTCTAGATGATGTGGTTTTAGAGATATTTGACTTTTTCTGTATGAAGATTGCTCACGGCCATTGACAATGCATTAAATTTGCCGGTATGTGCAGTGCAAAACGTCAGTTTTAGTCAAAATTAATAGAAATCCAGAACCCTAACCTTATCAATTCAATATAATCTTTTCGGTAAATATGTTTTCTATATGTCTTGCAAGCGGTTTGTGTCTAGGTGGTGTGGTTGTATAGATATATAACTTTTTCTGTGTGAAGATTGCTCACAGCCATTGGCAATGCATTGAGTTTGCTGGTATGGGCAGTGCAAAGCGTCAGTTTTATTCAAAATTAATAGAAATCCAGAACCCTAACCTTATCAATTTGATATAATCTTTTTGTTAAACATGTTTTCTATATGTGTTCCAAGCGGTTTGTGTCTAGGTGATGTGGTTTTAGAGATATTTAACTTTTTCTGTATGAAGATTGCTCATAGCCATTGAGTTTGCAGTGTGACACTGTGTCGTCCTGCAGCCAAAATGCGTGTGCACTGACCTAGATACGTATGCTGACGTCATATGAAATAGGTCTATAACCTACCTTACGTTATTTTCAAGTAACTTTGCCTCCAAGATGAATAACTTATGAAATATTTTAAGTGTAAATATGCCAAATTTATTTTGGCCTGCTTCTCAACTGTGCATATGAAGCCAGCTGGCCCACCCCACTCTCCTGGACTTAGTTTTTAAATGTCGGATCGAGGCTATGCGACTCTGTAATAATAATAATCTGAAAGTAGTCCCGCACTCACGCCATAAAAACAGTCGTGTTAGTTCGCCCCGCGGGATGGTCGCCATGACAACATGCGACAGACGTGTTTGTGTGCACATCCGCTCACGTGATAACCATGATGAGGTGTGCTAATGTGGGAAGGGAAAACGCGATGCAAAGTGATGGCATTGGTCGTAATGCGAAGCATTACGCTTGATGCGGGGGGAAGGAAGAGACCCTCCCCCGCCCCGCTGTCGCGCTGCCTTCTCACCTCGGCCACCGGCGCTCACTCCCCCCCTCCCCCGCCACTCTTCTTTGTCCCGCGCTGCTCACGCCTCGCGCGACCCCCGCTGCTCGCCACCTCTCACCCTCCCCCCGGCCTGCCAGCATTCGCACCTCCTGCCGCCGCTGTCCCCTTCCCCCCCTTATAAGGCCGACGCCGGCCTTCCTCAGCCACTCACCTTCCTGCCGCCTCCCTGACCGCTTCTTTTTCTCGGCGGTGTCGTGGGGGTCCACGACTGCGACGTCTACGGAGGGTTGGTGAGGCTGGGCTGGGCTGTGGCCTGAGGCGTGAGGCCCGAGGTGATGATCCTCGGGTGAGACTGGGCGGCGCTGCGATCGGTGGTCGCTGGGAGGATGTCGGTGGACGGCGGGGTCGGCAGGGTCGGCGGCTGGAGTGCCGGCAGAGGGTTCCTCGTGGGGCTGGGCTGGGCTGTGGACTGAGGTGTGATGCCCGAGGTGGTGATCCCCGGCTGAGACTGGGCGGCGCTGCGATCGGTGGTCGCTGGGAGGTTGTCGGGGGGAGGTGCGGGGCTGTCGGCAGTGGTGAAGGCGGGGCGCCGGAAGGGGCCCCCCGGGCCGGCCGGGGGGCGGCCGGCGAATCAAAAATCCGCCGAGGTGGAGGGGGGGTCTGGCGCTCACGGGTCTGCTTCGTGATGCAGTCGGCCTCGCTGTGCATGGTGAAGACGCGCCTCACGTTGGCGCAATACGCGCAGACGTGACGGCGTCTGTCCCCCGCCTCACCGTGGGCTCCCCGAGGTGGGCCCGATCGCACGAGGCGGGGGCGCGGTTCCAGCCGGGCAGGGCGCCCCGTGGATCTCCCTATCGTAGGTGGTGCGGGGGTCGGCCTGGGCTCGGGGGACAGTGCGCGCCTCGCTGGAGGGGTCGAGTGGGCGGGCGGGGGCGGTGGTGGCGTGGTCCTCGGGCATGGCGAGGCAGTCGAGTCTGTGGAGGTTTATAGCGACCAAGTCGTGCCACCCGTTAGGGAGGGTACCGTCCGCGATCGCAGAGAAAGACTCTCTGAGTACCGGCGGGCGGTGGCCCAGGGGTATATAAGGTTGTCCCGGCAAACCCCGAGGAGGTGGTGGTGCAGTCCCTGGGCGGAGTGGGCGGGGAAGTCGGGGTGGTCGATGAGGTGGAGGAGGGCGAGCGTGTATTCATACAAACATGCACGCAATGCCATTGGGAATAATGCAACATTATGTTCCATTATGTTCCAAGGTTATTGTAGGCCGACTGTCCATTTGTTGTCCCGAGATGGGCTCTCTGAAGTTTGAAGACCCGGGGTGAGATTTGGCTAAATTGAGAGCAATATTCATGTTTTAAGCTTCCAAACCGAAACATTATTTAATTACTAAAAGTAGGGTTATTTAAAATTGCACAGCCCGATGGTTTTAGGTTTCTGTAATATTCTTTTTAATTGAACGAGTAGATTGGTCATTATAATCTACTTTACTTTGGCTTGAATATTTGAGGTTCAGTGAAAACATGCCAAATTAATGTGAAATATAAAACTGAGTTCTATTTGACTCTATAGGCTTCAGCAGTAACAAGTTCTATTAAATGTACTTTGTATTCCATTCTTTGCGGTAATAGGTGCCTAGTGAGTGCACTCCTATCTAAATTAGACATACACGATTGAATCTAGGTAAGTGTTTTAGTTTCGAAATTGTATGGTTTCCTTGGACAGCTTTAAACATATAAACCTCTTTTCTTCTTCTTTTTTTTAACGAGCCCCCAGCACAAAGATTGGGGGTTAGACATATAAACCAGCCGTAGTGAAATCAAGAGGTCGGTGTTTGATTGGAAGAGTTTGTTAAGATTTATATCAGATGGACAAATATCCAGGTCTTCATTGCATTGGAATAATATGTGTTATTAACATTTATTGAATGATATTTGTTTTCAAGAGCTTAATTTGACTACTGAAACTGAAAGCGCATTTACATTTTAGGTATCTAAGTTAGAAGTAATACCCTCATTTAGTGGTAGCTGTTTGTTGATGTTTAACAGTTTAAGTTGGTTGTTATTGCGTTAGGGTTGTATTGTTGAGTTATTCTCGTATGTACAGTTGCTCTCTTACGTCTGCTTTCAAATGTGTATCTCTATTTAATCAAAGTTGTCATATCTACCGCTTGATGCAATCAAGTACTTATTGATAATGAACTTTCCGTAGGCTGTATGTTATCTTTAATTCTATTGTAGTGTACTGTTATATGTAAATACTCTATATGTATACCATGTGTATATTCTGTATACATATATATCATATATCTTAAATAAATAGCACATGTCTTTAAGACATATATCTTTAAAACATATATTTTAAATAACATATCTTAAATAACCTATATCTTAAATAACATATCTTAAATAAATAGCATATATTTAAAATAAAACAACAACATCCCACTTTAATTAATTGTTGAATAAATTGCCTGAATGTGGCCTGTGCTGCCGACATGGCGTAAAGCAATCACTAATCAATCAATCAAGTTTCAAAAAGGTTATCAAACCTAAATGGTGCTGTGTAGATATTACAAGTATGTGTAGAGCTGCTGCTGCTTAATTTGTTTGGTGAGTGGTATGTGGCTTACTGAACCAAATTGAGTTATAAAACCTCATATAATTACTACCCGGGCGCTCATTGACTAAACGCAGTAATTTCACGTTCCTGGCTGTGTGACACCTGAGTGTCGGGGATGAAAGATCTCTGCATTTTCACCATTTCCACGATTTTCTTCTATGACCTTAGGTGTTGCTAGAACATAAAACCCTGGAAGATTCACCTCTGTCTCAGAAACTGGCCTGCGGGAGTAACTAATGAAATGCAAACAAAGAGTTAGGCATGGGCGATAATGTAGTTACAAGGACAGTTGAAACCTCACTTCCTGCATTTTCCAGCGATTCCCTGACAATGCTAATCCTATGAGCGAAAATCCGCGTGTTTGCGGAAATTCGCCGTTTGTTCTCGGCCTGATTTCAGCGTTTTATGTCGAAGACCACTTTCATCCCTGAGTGGTTTTCTCCCCACGCTAGGGAGTATATCCCAACTATCACACGGTCATCTGATTCTAATTTGACATGTATCCACATTAGTTGGAGGGTTTGAAAAAAAGGGGGAAAAAAAGGCAGAAGCTCATTATGTTCGAAGTTATTCGATGTCATACTAGTTTTTCGGTGATTTTCACCATTTTCCTATGAAAAATCGGGACGGCCCCTCATGGGCTTAGCACTGCAGGAGAATACTGGTAAAACTAACTGGACATGAGATTTCCACTTTAATATATATATAAATATATTGTTGTTATACAAAAATTGTAATTGGTGACTTTCATCCCTGAAGATAGAAACATCTTTTGTAATGTGCAAGTGTCAACATCTTTCTAGTATGTGTGCGTGTGTGAGAAATAGAAATGGAAGCCAGTAGTAATATGGCTAATGTGCTTGCTGTGTTACAGTTGCAGAATGCTGAACAGCAGCTGCAGGCTCGGGCCGAGACTTCCGAGGCACACAACATGGATCTGGAGTCTGCACTTATTAAACTTGAGGAGGAACAACAGAGGTTAGTCACATCTTGTAGAAGAGCTGCTCCAAGCTCCTTTCACTCTTTATTAAACTTGAGGAGGAACAACAGAGGTTAGTCACGTCTTGTAGAAGAGCTGCTCCAAGCTCCTTTCACTCTTTATTAAACTTGAGGAGGAACAACAGAGGTTAGTCACATCTTGTAGAAGAGCTGCTCCAAGCTCCTTTCACTCTTTATTAAACTTGAGGAGGAACAACAGAGGTTAGTCACATCTTGTATAATAGCTGCTCCAAGCTCCTTTCACTCTTTATTAAACTTGAGGAGGAACAACATATGTTAGTCACGTCTTGTAGAAGAGCTGCTCCAAGCTCCTTTCACTCTTTGTTAAACTTGAGGAGGAACAACAGAGGTTAGTCACATCTTGTAGAATAGCTGCTCCAAGCTCGTTTCACTCTTTGTTAAACTTGAGGAGGAACAACAGAGGTTAGTCACATCTTGTAGAAGAGCTGCTCCAAGCTCCTTTCACTCTTTATTAAACTTGAGGAGGAACAACATATGTTAGTTACGTCTTGTAGAAGAGCTGCTCCAAGCTCCTTTCACTCTTTGTTAAACTTGAGGAGGAACAACATATGTTAGTCACGTCTTGTAGAAGAGCTGCTCCAAGCTCCTTACACTCTTTATTCAACATGAGGAGGAACAACATATGTTAGTCACATCTTGTAGATGAGCTGCTCCAAGCTCCTTTCACCTATTGACACTTTGCCCAAAACTGAGGGTTCTAGAACTAACGTGCACGCGCAGGAAATCTTGCTTTATATTAAGCGATGGGGCCTTAATTTCCAGGCCCACCGACAGGTTGCACTCATCCAACTACAATTATTTTTTGTTGGATGAATTTATTTTCCCCTGCCCATAACAGTTATGTGTGTTAGCACTTGTTTTCACCGCTGGGCAACACTAGCCGAATTTGATTCAAATCTGTTGAATTTTGTTTTAGTAATAATTTGGGTTTTGTTATTGTTTTTGTTCATGGGTTGTAACTGGTTGTGGATTGCCAATAGTCCAAGTTTGGCTTTTACCATACTTGGTGTTAGTCCATTTACAACGCATAGAACAACAACGAGTGTTGCAGAAGGAAAATGCTGATACTGTCATGACCAGGGGCTTTGTATTCAAATTTACAACTGAGTATTCACATGGTTACAAAGGGTTATTGAACTAGGACTATTCAAGAAACTTTTTTCCCCTTCAGTTATCCTCCCAAATATATTTAAATTTCCTTGACCGTACGATAGCCATCTATCTACCTAAGCTACCTAAGCTACCTGAACATTCTGTTCAATCACATAATGACCTCCCCTCTTCTGCCATAGTAATCGGTCTATCTACCTAGGCCTACATGAACTAAAACCAAGCAAATTTTCAAGGAATAATTAGTTTTTATTTGACTACGTGTAGGTCAGACAGTCTGGCGCACGTTAACACAATGCTGCGTGAACAACTAGACCAGGCAACAGCTGCAAACCAGTCATTGACCACCGACATCCACAAACTGTCGCAGGACTGGCAGCATGCGCGAGAGGAGCTGGAGGCCAAGGAGAACGACTGGCGTGAGGAGGAGCAGGTCAGCCACCATCTTCCTCTTCCATTATGATAGTTTCGTATCTGATAGTTTAGTATTTCACTCTGATAGCTTCATATAAACTAATATGAATAAGCTATGCTTAGGGCCACCCCTCTATATAACTACAGCAGAGTATTTTATGACTGCGCATGTATTTTTTGACTCCACTCGCGGTGTTTGATTTGAAATTCTAGCAACTCGGGTGACCCGAGTCGCGGTCGTGATAATTGAATACGGCCATCTTTTCCGCGGAAGAAACTATTAATATTTCATTTGTGCATCGATGTTTATGCCAAATTGTTCTTTATTTATTTTAATTTTGAATAATATCAAAGTTTTGAACTGCGCATATCGGCAAATTCTATAGCAGTGGGCATTTGTTTTGATATATTATTAACCAATCGCTGACCCCGAATACTGTAAATTGGGCCTATGAACTTAATGCCTTGACAGCCTCGCTGCAGAGTAGTGCAGAGGAACAGGTACACTGGTCCCAGTGATGTCATCGCACCATATATGGAAGGTCTGTAGCGAGGGACCAGTGTAGTTGTTCCTTGATTCGGCATGCACTACTCTGCGGCGGGGCACCGTCAAGGTATTAAGCCCATAGGATATTTTTAACCAATCGCTGTCGTCCATCCTGCTTTCTCCGTACCGAAGTTTGACGAGCGATTTCCGTTTCCATTTGCTCGATTTGGATTATCATGTTATTCAACACGAGTTTACAAATGGCGGCGCTCATAGAGGGCTATTTCCGTTTCCGTTTGCTGGATTTTGGTGAATTCATGTTCCACCTCTATGAGTACAGGTATTGTTTAAGCATATTTGCTATATATGTACACATGTTAGTCATTAGCCTCCCCGTGGGTGGGTCGGTATTATACTTTCGTATTTCACTGTTACAGTTTGGTATTTCACTATGATACCGACCCAGCCAGGGGGGAGGCTAATGACTATATATACATAAACAATACCCATACTTAGAGAGGAAAAATTAATTCACCAGAATCCAGAAACCGGAAACAGCTGTTTCTGCAGAATTGATACAAACTGGTCCCAGTGACTTCTCCCATGTTTTAATAAAGTACCACCTGGGTATAAGTACTGCTGAAACTGGTTCTGGGCTGAAACATGGGTGAAAGCACTGGGACCAGTTTATATCAATTCTGCAGAAAATATACTTATATTATTAATCACAAGTGTGTTTGTGTTGGAGGGGGGGTAGGTCTTAAGCATTACGTATTCATATTCGTTTTGTATTTCACTATGGTAGTTCCTATTTTACTCGGATTGTTTCGTATTCTACCACAATTTTTTATTTTTTTCCCACAAGTGTTTATTCATCTGAACAAGTATAGTGTCAGCGCCGGAGCACTGGTCTTGGGAGAATATCCTGTGCTGTTTCTGTGCAGCACAGGACACTTTGTACAATGGGTGTAATTATTTCCTATTTACTAGAATTTCCCTGCAATACACGTCTCTCGTCCGTTTCTAACATGATAGTGCCACACTTTATTTCAGTAGATCTGGACATGAACGTCATCTTATTTGCTCACCTTCTAAATAGGGCAACTACATATACGCTGTCATAGACTCTCTGTTACATTTCTTGCCGACAGAGCATAACATCACACTTACTCACTTAGAGTAAATACAATATTCTGACTGGATGGCCGAATATGTTGAGCACCCATTTCCCTTGTAACGGGTTGTGGAATTCGAACTATGGGGTCCAACCCTGGCTAAGTCAAACCAATAAATTAATTTATATTTGTCGCTATCTAGCCTTGGGATCAGCATTACCAGGATAGGGCAAGGAGCAGTGACATGCATAAGACCAATTGTCTGACATTGAAATGTCCCCTGCTTAATCAATGAATGTAATAAATATAATCATCGGCTTTTCACTGCTGTCCTTCTAATTGGGTCAATTAGCAGTAACCATTGATGGAATGTGCTCTTTTTTTTCTCGCTCCGCTACAGTCTTTCAATGAGTACTTTTTTCCACTGCTGTCCTTCTAATTGGGTCAATTAGCAGTAACCATTGATGGAATGTGCTCTTTTTTTTCTCGCTCCTCTACAGTCTTTCAATGAGTACTTCTCAGCGGAGCACAGTCGCCTGCTGTCGCTGTGGCGTGCGGTCGTAGCCTTCCGTCGGCAGTTCTCTGAGATGAAGACTGCGACTGAACGCGACTTGTCACATGTGCGCTCCGATGTCACACGTGCTTCACGCTCCATGCACTCCGCATGCCTCAACCTGTCTGCCAACATACGCAACACCGACACCCAGTCGCAGGTGAGCAACATGAGACTGCTAGCCAACAAGCAGAAACTCATTTTATCAATGCTTGTATACACATGAATGGTGGCACTCATTCACTGTGACACCACCAACTGAAAAGGTGGAAGCTCCCCATTTTGTTAACCCTCACGTACACACAAAAGGTGGCACATCTTGACTGTGACACCACTGGCTGAAAAAAGTAGAACATCCCTATTTTGTTTTTTCTCATGTACACCCAAAAGGTGGCACACATTCACTGTGACACAACTGGTTGAAAAAGTCTAAGCTCTATTTTGTTAGCCCTTATGTAACATGAAAGGTGGCACATATTCATGGTGACACCATCTGAAAAGATGGAAGCTCCCCATTTTGTTAGACCTCATGTACACATGAAAGATGGCACACATTCACTGTGACACCACCAGTTGAAAAGGTGGAAGCTCCCTATTTTGTTCGCCCTCATGAACACATTCACTGTGGCACCACCAGTCGAAAAAGGTGGGAGCTCATTATGTTAGAACTTATTCGATATCAGATCAGTCTTTACCAACTGGACTGGGGTGGCTGAATGAGTAGGGGACTCACTTCCCTTGCCAGAGGGAGGTCATAGAATCAACCCAGGCCAAACTAAAACAGAAGACTTACAAAATTTACTACACCCTAAGCAACATGTATAATAATAATGATAATAAAGTTAAGAAGTATATACAGTAAAACTCTCTAAATCAACCGACCATGGGACCGACTTTAAATGGTCCATTTAGGGAGGTGGTCAGTTTAGGGAGTCTTTTTATCATTACAATGGTATTTCATACGCGATCGTTTGGGACCCAAATAAAGCGATCGATAAAGGGGAGTGGTCGAGTTGTGGAGGTGGTCGGATAGAGAGGTCTTCATTGGTTCAGAATACTGTAGAACCTGTAATGCAATAGTATGGTTGCATAATATTATATGTGTAACAACATGCATATGTATATATAAACCTTAACCTATTTCCTACCATGCATGTATTCGTGGTTCCTGATACAAACACCAGGTGGCTATGGACAAAGAACGCTCAGAGAAATTTGCCTTCGAGAATCTGATTCGGGAGAAGGCCAATGAGTTGTATGACGTTAAGTCCAAGGCCGACGCACAGGCTGCCGACCTCAACTCAAGGTTAGTCCAAGGTCACGCCGTCACCTTGACCTTCTAAGTACCGTCCGTAATGACTGTGACGTCACATTGCAGGTCAAACTGGAGCACAGTGCGCACGAGCTGCGATCACTCGAGTCTAGGTATAAGTCAGAATCGATGGAAATGACAACGAGGTTGGTGGGCCAGTTTCCCAAGGTCAAATCTTGACCTCAAATTCGTGTGATTACCTCTTGTGTGTGATCTTGTCTCTGAGTGCACCTGTTAGATTCAAGTACTTGTACTGATGCTGAGTGATGAATTAAAAATGAAAATATAAATATATTTGTGGATGTGGAATACATTCATTATAACACATTAATAGGTGTCTGCTTTTTCTAATAATAAACTGTCTTAATCGACTGATTCAGACAGGAATGGCTGAAAGAAGTCTGTTTTTAAAGTAGCGTGATTCTTACATCATTCTATTAATAGGACGTCTCTATTATTTCTGCTGGCGATATAGTTTGTTAGTGCAAATATATTTTTACATTTAATTTTCACTGAAATCGCAGCCTGATATTTTTAGTGCAAATTAATTATTTTTATTTTTCATTGAAGTTACAACCTGAGATTCTATAACCTGATTTGAAACAATACAGAACCAAAGCTTAAATTAGCACTATTAGTGTTAGTTAGATTTTAGCTAATGATTTTGGTCTTTTTGTTAATTCTGAACTGCTTTTCTCAGCCTCAGAATGATGTTACCTTTTAGTGTCATTCTCTACATACCTATTATCGGCATGCGTGCTTTTTTTTCTTTTCTTTTTTCTTGTGTGGCACTTTTGTTGACTTTATTCCCTGAATTCCATTTAGACCTAATTAAGAATATGTTAAGCATTTATTTCCAGAATGGGGACCTCCTGGGGCTATATCACATTGGCCACCCGTATCTCGGCCGATAAGAAGAGATGACGTTATTGTATCGTTCGGTTTCTGACAACAATTATTATGGGGTTCCAAGTGTGCAGTCCTTTCTGTAAATTAATGCTGCTGTTCGCAACTAGCCTCAATTAAGGACACGCTAAGTAATTATTGTCAGATATAGGATATCTCCCCGATTAAGGTACTTTGAGATGTCTATCAATGTACATCCGAACAGAGGAAGGGCCTCAAACCCCATATCAGGACAAAGAGTGACGACATTGATTAAATCAAAACAAGTTTGTTTCAAGCCTTTTACCACAATGGTGTTAACAAAACTGAAAGGGCAATATCTGACTACGGCTGTTCCGATATTATATGATGGCATATTGTTCCATTTATAGGTGTAGGTCAATTCAGGCATTCTATAAACAAATCGTAGGCATCAATGTATTAGTTTCTTAAGGAAAAGGAAAATATTTAATATTTCGCCAACCCAGTGACATTAGGGCTTATGTTACTCTTTCGGCTCCCCATTTAAGTTCTCCACAAACGCAAATTATCTGGCTTTAAAATGGTTCCTAGATGTGTATAATAGTATAAGTTATATTGTAGTGTTGTGTTTGTAGATAACTAGATGTGGAACTCATTGTATTGGTGTGGTGCACATAATTCACATTTATGCACTTTATCAAGCTGCTTTTGTTTCATAGCTTTGATTTTCTCTGTTGCATAAGATTGCCAGATACTTACTGATTGATTTTCACTTTAATATCTCCACATTTCATATTTTTAGATTGCATGCTTATATAGGGCTATGATATAAAGCAATTCTACTTTAACCTTCTTTAAACGCTGTGAAACTATATTGCGCATTTTAAAGCAGATATAATTTATTCTCATTTAAACATAGCTCGCAGGAAGTAAAATTGTGGATGAATATTGCTTAATGATGCATAGTCCCATTGTTGTGAGTTTCAGCTTTTTTTTTAAAGATAAATATATGAGGTTGATTGTTATAATCTACCTTGCTTTAGTTTGAAGTAATTCACTTCACTCGGACAAGAGAGACAAGAGGAAGATAAACTTTGAACAGTTTATTAAATAAGAAATAGTATATATCGATCAGAACCTGTGAGGCTAATCAAGGGGGTGACAGAGACCTAGGAGTCCAGTTGCCAGCAGGGGCGTCAGTGCAGTGATAATCGGATCCGTCTGAATTGTTCAATCTGGATGAGAGGAGAGGTCAATCAGCGCTCACCGCCCCAGGAAGAGGGTGGGGAAGCGAAGTCGAGAAGTAGAGCCGCAGGGGCAGAATGACAGGCACTAGAGCGGTGCAGAACGAGGAAGACAAAAATAGAACAGCCTCGTTCGCAAATTACATATGTTAGCCTCGCCAACATGCGTAACATTTTTATTATAAATCTTTGGAGATATTTGAAATTAAAACATGGGAAGTTAATTTTGACAAGCGCATTACAATTCTGATGTCATAGGCAGATTCTATTAAATTAACTTACTATGCTCAATGAGTCTGAGCATACAGTTCAAACACTAATCTAATCTAAATGCTCTTCTATTCTGCAATTGATGCTTACTAAGTGCACCATTATCTAAGTTCAATATGCAAGATCAAATTTAGATACGTGTTTTGTGTTTTGACAATTTTTATTTTTTATTTTAATTTTTTGGTCCATTAGTTGTTTAAGCAGGGGAAATTTCAGTCATAGACAACTGGTCTTCCTCATTCCACTGCTGGTCGATAGAAAGCCCGAGCCTACACTTTTACCGACCCAAGGGATTTTTAACCTCCCACACCAATGATGACACTGTAAGTTATACACAGCGTGGAAATCCAAATTTGGCAGAGCTGGGGGCACGGGGAATCGAACCGCCGACCCTCAGATTAGGAGTCTGACCTAGAAAAAAGTCAGACACTCTAACCACTCCGCCACAGAGAACGCAATTTGATACTTCATATCGGACTATGCAGCTTTAAGGGAAAGTCATGTCATGGTCCACTGATGATGAGTTGGTTCCACATGAGTTGAATATAGATCTAGGACTATTCATGTTGTTTACCACCCTCAGACTCAACAAGGCTTGTGGATGTTCAAGGGTACGATCACAGGCCGAGTCAATTCTAAAGCTTACTAAAATGATACTTGTCACCCCATTTACTTAGTGTTCGGAATTGCTATGATATGGCAAGGACTGGTTGGTTAAGCGCTGGATAATGTAACTTTATCGGATGTTGGGGCATGGTGCTTGCACAAATGGTAGATATCTTAATGGGGCAACACTGAAAAGCTGCCATGAGTGCGCACTGTCACAAAATGGCATGCCCGACCGTTAGATGTTGCTAGGGCATAAAACCCCAGTAAGTCAAAGCAATTACATCCTATCCATCCCTGCACACCCAGGATCAATGAGCTGACTGTGCTGAACGAGAAACTGAAGATCCAGCTCACAGAGAAGGACACCTCCCTCTCCACGCTCCAGCGCCAGGTCGCGTCCTTGGAGGCCAAGGTCGCGCGCAGTGCGGTGGACCGGAACGAGGCCGCCCCGCTCAGCGCCACCGTGCGCACCGGGATCAACGAGGTGAGCAGGCTTCACTATGGGCAACATGCTGGTCACAGCAACAATGACATGGGTTTTTTCCCTCTTTAAATTTTTTTTTTTTTTTTAAATTGTAATGTTTGTATTATCATTGTATGCAAAAGTCTTGGTGGTGTTTTTTTCAACAATTATTAGGTGTATCAATATTGCATTCAAAACACAATAAATTTTTGTTTTGTTTTTCAAAACTGCAATCTTTTTATTGATAATATATTTCAAACATAATTTTTGTTTTGTGTTCAAGGCATAATTGTATTAAATTTGTATTTAAAACAATTGTCGAAAATGTAATTGTATTAGTCGTATCTGAAAATACTGCAGTAAGATCAAAACTTTATATTGAATACAATAATTTCATTAATCTCTTTATTTATTAATTTAATAATACAATTTTGGGCTAGTTCTCCATTGCTGGATATATTTATAACTCAACATACGGACATTACTGCAAATGATATAAGTGATTTTCTATGACTGTCGCGGAGGTGCCAAGTCGAAAGAGTATGAGTAGGAAGATCTCCCTAATACACAAACTGTAAATAGGGAGAAATAGCATGGCCGATGGGTTGTGCGAGAGGGGGGTCACCCTCTCCGACAGGGAAAACTATACAAAATGGTGGATTCTGATGAAAAATATGCACTATTTTTTTTAAGCAAGCTAATATGATTCTTTGATGGTAGATTACAAATTAAAAGCGGGAAATAGGGAGATTGTGGTTATTTTGCCATGTTTAATCAGGAGACTTGGCACCTCTAATGTCGTACATATTTTCGGGTGCACTTATTTCCTCCAATAATTGAACAAGTTTTATGACCGAAATGACATGATCACGGTATATACGCCAGCTTCTCTTTGAAAAAATGTGTATTTATATAACGGGTCATAGAGCTAACTACTAAATACCAGACTTACAGGTGTCCATTATGGTGACAGACAATTTAGGAAAAGAATAATTCCAATTATTTACACCGACATGGAAATAAGTTGCTTCTAAGCTTTTAATGACATGAATATGTATGATTACCCTACTGTTAAATAACCGAATTATTGTTGAATATATCCCAGTACCGCGCATACCGCCAGGTAAAGATATTGATCTATTCCTAAAACTGCATGAAGGTTCAGGATTCAAAACGAAACAAACTCTCACCTTTGCACTAGTTCTAGTTAAGCTGTTGTTCTGTTAAACTTAAAGCTGGGACATTCCTGCTTTCGAGATTCAATTTTGTGAATCCAAATTCGGTTTCCCTAATTTAAAACTAAGATTACTTACTTTATACGGTGGTTGGAGCATGTTATCTTCACATTACTTACTGTCTTAAGCACTCTTTCACTTAAATATTTCAACAAAGATTGATCGAATGTAGTAAGACATTCGACTCAGTATTTGGGCCAATTGTTTATGGGTGTTGCGTGGTATCGCAACGAATGTTACCGTGGCGTGACTCAGCAGGTGAATTTCACACCACAGTCTCAGGAACTCCCTGCCTGTGTGCGCTCATATTGGATATAGTTGTTACTAAGTTAATTTAAGCAAATGTTCGATTTTATATCGGTTTATTTTCACTAAATATTTTTAGATTGTGTACATCTCTAGAATGGCAAACTCAAAAATGTTACCCGTGAGCTGTACTGCAACGACACTGCTTAGCTAAAGGGCTTTACTCTCTCATTACGTTGCATCGGGTTTCAAGCATGGTCTCAAGTTAGAACCCGGTGCAACGCAGTTCGCCCTGATCTGAGCCTTGTGATATGGCTGAGTAACGACTGTGGGGTTCTTCAATCTGCATTGAATGTTTCTAAAACTCGATTCCTCAAATTATGATTCCTAGAAAAAATATATGTCTTTTTAAATTTAAAAAAAAACCACCTTATAATGCTTCGGTCGACTATTGGAAATATGACCGTTCCAAGAGCAGAATGAGGCTTATTTGTTAGAGTATTAACATTAGGGCCCCATCTCACCTACTGTAATGTTATAGAGCGGAGGACAACTCTGTTGACACGTTGTTACTCATTGAGCAAGTGTTATTTTTTGTAGCTCCCACGCTACGTAATAATCTCGACGGCAACTCACGTCTGTGAGACATATATGCCATCTTTCTCCGCTATGTATTTTATGTCTATATTTCCTGGTCTCACGGTTCCCAGAGATAATACATCTTTCCCCTTTTTTTTCTTATTTAAAAAAAATCTAATTTGGTAGAGTAGTTGATCAGGTGCTTATTTTCCTGTACTGTGACGCCCATGCTACCTCACGATCTCGTCTATGTTCGTCTGTGTCCACGAGACAGATATTGCATATGTCCTCTTTCTTTTCTCTCTTTTTGTTCGTATTTGTCTATGTTCTCGCGTCTCTGACAATTGTCAGTTATTTATCATAGATAGTGCACATACATCTAAAAGAAACATTTTCTATATGACTTTGGGACTTTTCATTAATAATTAGTGTTGTTTATTTACTATTTTACTCAGGTCAAAAATCTGCAACTGAAAACCAATAGAGTAACTGTGAGAAAATTAAGCTGTATTTCTGATACATAAACTGTAATAACTAGGCCTATAAAGCCGATCTATATATTAAATTAAAGGGTTTGATGTATTTTAACATTTGTTTTGTAGAGCTATCTGGTATTTTAATTTTGTCTGCAAGTCTCTAACCATGTAGGTTTCTTTCACTCGCTATGTAAATACGTTACACTTCTGCGAGGCTTTCAGAATGACGACAATCAACCTCAAATCTAGCTCTAACGCGCATGCGTATGAATATCGTGTATTGAACTATATAAGTCCTCCTACTATGACACAAATTTAATTATCTAAATTTTAATGAAGTCTTTATTTATACTTTGAAATATTAATATTCCCTCATATCTATTCTATCCTTCTAGATGGTGACAGTCAGGAACACGACAAATATAGTAGCGACATTGTATTTGTGTAATCATTGTGACATTGAAGCATGTTATATGTTGTTGATGTGGCATGTTTTTAAATAGTGATGTTGGTTTTCCAGTGAGTTTTAATCAGTTTCCTTACAAATGTGATATTGAAGTTATATTGATACGTTAAAGGGAAGATCTTTAAGTCATATTTATATTTATGAAGAAAACATAGTATGTGTGCTCTACGTAAGTGGTCGTTTTATTATTAATAAGATTTTAAGGATTTCGTTATTCTATTCATGAGCTTAGTACTTCTCAAAATTATGTAGGCCAAATATACCTAACATATAGGTTATGGTACACAGTACATTATGTTAATATAATTTAATATAACTAGATTTAATATATGTTCCTCCTAAAGGCTGCTGAATTTCCTATTACCGGGTAATTGAGATGTAAACGTGACAATGTCATATTTATAAAAATAGAAGTACTTCAACAATATAAAGCCTATTTTGCTGTTACAAATTCAATGAAATATAACGATAAGTCTACAGTAACCATGGACATTTCATATCCATACTATACCAACAGTGGGAGCTTTTAGTAGATGCCTGATTGGGTAGAGTGTTCGCTGTTTGCTCAAAAGGGAAATGTCATGGGATCAATCCCTAGTGTCCAAGTCAAGTAAAAGACAGCAACTCATCATTTGTTGTGAACTTGTCGATGACTGATGTGTCCAATTTTTGCTTGGAATGTGAGGTGGCACGTTGGACGTGTATGTAGCTGCCGTCAGAGAGTCTGGTAGATGAAGGCGATGATCTTTTTTCTGCTGATGCTTTTGTTTACCAGTGTCTTGCCTGACACCGGGCATTACTAGATATGACAAGGACTGGTTCGGGCTCATTGTCAGGATAGTGTGCCTGAATGGGCTGTCAGTCATTGTGCCCATCGGCACTCGAGGCATCCTGGTGAGGTCAGCACTATAAAGAATACCTTGGCGAGCTGAACGAAATTCTGGTGGAGTTGTTGCTGATAGTTAATATGCATTGTTTTAATAGATGTTGCTAGGACCCAAACCCCAATAAACACATACAGCAGAACCTCGATGATAATTGAACGACTTTGCAGTCGATGTTTGTAGTAGATATTTATACCTTTTTTTAATATACCTTTTTTATGTTGCTAGGACCTAAAACCCCATTAAATAAACATACATCAGATCCCCGACATGGTGAATAAATACAATTTTATAATATTCAATTAATATAAACACTGGGATGAAAGATCTCCGCGATTCCGCGGGTTTCCAGGATTTTTCAATCCCTCAGCACCATCAGCGAATACTAATATGTGGTGCTAAGGCCGCAGTACTATCAGCGTACACTACTAATATTAATAAATGCTCCAAGCGCCACAGCACTATCAGCATACACTACTAATACATGCTTCAAACGGCGCAGCACTATCAGCGTATACCAATATATATGAAACCCGACTTCCACAAATTTTCCTCGATTACCTGACAATGCTAAACCTATGAGAGAATATCAGCATTTCCGCTTTTTTTTCCCCCGGAGACCACTTTCATCCCTGAAACACACATATAATACACATCTACAGTAAAAATGATGATCAATTGAACGAAATCCAGCCGAAGTTTTGCAGATATTTACATTATTTTCCAAGTACAATTTTCAATGGTTGTTGCTAGGACGTAAAACCCCAGTGAATAAGCACACTTACACAAACACACACATCAGGACCTCAACGTGCTGAACAAACATCCAGTGGAAGTTTGTTACATATGCTTCATACAATATTCAACATATGCAATTTTTGCATGGATGTTGCTAGGACCTAAAACCCCAGTGAATAAGCACAATTACACAAACCCACACATAAACACAGTATGACCCCAATGTATTGAACAAACATCCATTGGAAATGTATTACATATTCTTTATACAATATTCAACATATACAGTATGGATGTTGCTGGGACTTAAAACCCCAGTGAATACACACACATCCACACACACAAACACACGCACACACACACACATAGCAGGACCCCAGTGTGTTGAACAAACATCCAGTGGAACTTATGCTTTATGCAATATTCACCATACACAGTCCTGACATGGCTATTTCTAGAACCTAAAACCCCAACCACTACCCTGACCCTACAGGAGGACCCCGACGAGCTGACGGACCAGGAGGAACTGCATGCCATGCATGAGGCGCTTCGCCGCATCGCCCAGGAGGTGATCGCCGACGCCGACCAGTCGATGCTGGACGACGCCGGCGACCCCGAGCTGTCCACCGCCGCCCTGCGCACCGTCTCCCCCGTCAGGGGGCGCCACAGTGTTTCGCCGAGCCGGGGACGATCGCCGAAGCGCGTCTCGTCGCGGTCGCCGAGCCGTGCCCGGTCTCCAGGTTTCGCCGACTCCACCTTTGCGGCGGTGCAGGCGGCGCTCAACAAGCGCCAGCTCCAGGTGAGAGGAAGAGGGGAATAGGTGGGGGGTGGGGGGGGGGGGGGGCTGGTTCTTAAAAAAAAAAAAGTATAATTTAAAAGAACATTAATTCATTTAAATTTATATGATCAAAGAGTGGTCTATTTTAAAACACATTTAAAGATTAAATTTAATATATATTCCTTTTTTTAAAGTGATCTCTTTTTAATTTTTTTAAAGTGATTAAACTTAATATATATTTATTAAATAAAATAATTTATATATATATAAATTTAATGACCACCTATCTCCAGATGCTTCATAACTTGCCAGATCCTTTCACGCCCACGCCTGGTCATGATTCTGATTGGTCCCTGTCTGACTGGTCTTAATTCTGATTGGTTCCTGTCTGACTGGTCATGATTCTGATTGGTCCCTGTCTGACTGGTCTTAATTCTGATTGATACTTGTCTGACTGGTCTTGATTCTGATTGATCCCTGTCTAACTGGTCTTGATTCTGATTGGTCCCTGTCTGACTGGTCTTGATTCTGATTGGTCCTTGTCCAGGTGAGTGAGCTGCGCGCCAAGCTGACTGCACAGAAGGACCAGTGTTCTTCGCTGCGCAAACAGATCCAGGAGATGGACAGTGAACGCGCGCGCATCGAGCAGACGCTGCTCGGGGTGAAGGAGGAGCGGGAAAACGCGTGAGTTCTCGCGATGTGTGCCCACAGTCATACTATCCTACTGCAATGAAAAAGCTCTTGTGTTTTCGCTGATTTCCACAATTTTCCATTTAAAAGCAGACATTCCTTCATAGGCTTAATGTTTCTGGTCGGTGCCCTTCTGACACTGATCCTCACATACCAAACTAACTCGATATACTGACTAGTCGGTCATTCTCTGCATCCCGCCGACTCTTGACTATTGACTATTGACCAGCTGACCCCAACGGTAACTCGCTTCTCACTTTCAAATTTTGTTGTCCTAGTCGTCCTTCTTCATTTTCTTCTTTTTTGGGGGGGGTCGATTAGTTGTTTAAGCAGGGGAAATTTCAGTCATAGACGACTGGTCTTCCTCATTCCACTGCTGGTCGATAGAAAGCCCGAGCCTACACTTTTACCGACCCAAGGGATTTTTAACCTCCCACACCACATAAGCTGTGTTCACACACGCACTTTAAATCGATTCATATTAATCGACTTGCCTAGTTCGACGCACATTTGCCGTGTGAATGCAACGCTAAAGCGATTTAGGTCTGAATCGATTCAGCTAGATCGCTTCATCTATACCACCTCTGTAGGTGGTTTATATGAACCAAATTTTATGATTCGACTTATATCGCCCGTGTGAACGCAACCGACTTACTTGAGGCGGATTAAGCACGTCACAGTCGAGACCTGAGTGTGTTGACTTTCCGGTAAATTTGCTTTATGAAACTGCTAGCTGTGCACAGATATTTTTTTCATCATTTATTTTTAGGGTTTCAGTGCCCAGCAGAACTTTTGACCGTTCCAAAACAATACGATTCAGTCGAAACAGATCTAGGTCGAACCCACACTCTCTCGTGCCGATGTCGACTAAGCAAAACTGGCGCTGGTTAGTCTGGACTTGCTCATGCGCAGATATCGATTTCCGCCTTAAACCGCTCCGTGTGTGGACACGACACTAAATCGATTCATATAAATCGACTTGTCTAAGTCGACATAAACTTTGCCCGTGTGAACACAGCTATAGACATGGTATGAGAGCAACCGGCCTTTGATGACGCTCTAAGTTACACAGCGGTGGAAATCCAAATTGGCAGAGCTGGGGGCACAGGGAATCGAACCGCCGACCCTCAGATTAGGAGTCTGACCTAGAAAAAAGTCAGACACTCTAACCACTCCGCCACAGAGAACGCCACTTTTTATAGTAAAGTGAAATATAGTTTGGTAATTCAAATACAGCTACCATAATGAATGACCTAATCACTCGACTATTTATATATAATATATATGTACATATACATATCCTGTTTATTTGTACATACTATTATAACAGTGTATAATACTCATTTCTCCGTTAATGTTAATGTTCAAAAGACAACTCTGCATCGATACCAATGTTGTCATGACATAGCAAGTGTTCTGTCATTGGAGGTACAATTGAAATATTGTTCACACATGGCAAGGGTTCGCCAGTCAAAGAGGTCACTGAAGACAGGCACTGATATTTCTACTACTACTACCACCACTACTACTACTAGTATAGCTGTTCTGTATTCGTTCTTTTTCTTTATAGACTATCCCTATTCTCGCTATCAAACAAAATACTCGGAATAAAATATTTAAAAAACTAAAATATTATAAAATAACAAATCAAATCAAATACTAAAAATACTACCAGCATTAATATTATTGCAGAAGGCTTCTGATTAACTGTAAGATAGGAGGATCAGGGATGAAATGTGCCTTAGAAAAAAACCCAGCGGAAATCTGACTTGCAAGTAAACTGTCTACGATTCTCGGGCAGTATGAGGAGGCATTCTTAATTTATATACACATAATAACTTATATAGTACATAAATATACATACATATCTATGTCGTTTTCCTACTTGTAGAATCCGCGCCGAGCAAGATGCGTTACGTACCCAGGATCGCCTTAAGACTGCACTGGAGCTGACCTCTAGCGAGAAGGCGCAACTGGATAAGGTGCGCGCGCAGCTCATCGAGCAGATCGAGAACCAGACGCTCGAGGCACAGCGTCTCCAGGTGAGCCACTATTCTATTTCCGGCTTCCTCATTCCACTGCTCCTTTGCCACATAGGTAGTGACATGCATACGTTCTTACATCATCGGTTTGTCCTGGCCAGGGTGCTAACCTACGATCTGTTTGTTTGTTTTGTTTGTTGGGGTTTTACATCCTGGCAACATCTATGGTCATATCATATGGGAAGCGAATGCTCAACTCGTTCCACCATATCCTATTCGGTTACATAGACTTCATACATATACATATGGTTTTTCTTTCTTTTAATAATTACAAATTTTATAAAAATTTCAATAAACCAGATTTGTCATTGCACCTGTCAAAACTACAAATTATTAGGTCATTCATTATGGTAGCTGTATTTGAATTACCAAACTATATTTCACTTCAATCTATCTATTTACGGGTCCACTTTAGTACTGAATATGCATTACTAGCTCCACCATCCTCTGCCCTTCCGTCCTGATATGACCTTAGATATTGCCAGGACGTAAAACTCCAGCAAGCAAATCCTCTGGCCATGACCGGGAACACCACTGTGTGCGTTGAATCCAGATCCTTATGGAGAACAATCTTAGCAGTTACAATGTTTTAAAAAGCAAGACTGCTTCATTTAGAAAACGCGTTCAGAGATGAGTGTCAATTCTTACTGAAAGCTTTCCGTAATGATAAAAGCAGTAGTAATACTGTCTATGCGTGTAGGTTAACATTTGTGTTTTTAGCGAAATGAGTATGTAACATTATTATATTGAGACATGGCTAAAGCTCGATCTACTCAACGCAGTCATGTTTCCATGCCTAGTGCAAATATAGATTTGTTACGCCACCTAGTGTCAGGCACACGAACTTAGTACTCATTCATTGATATCTTCCCAATACGGGCATAAATTAGTCAATTATGTGGACTATTATTTAGCCGCCATGCTTAGTCGATTTCCGGTAACCAGACAAATTTAGCATTTCTTCAATTAAAAGCTTTAAAAAAATACGTGAATTTAAAGAGCGTTTAATCATTGCCACGGTTGGCTTCTCTTCTGTGCGTCATTTTGTGTGTCTATTAAATTAAATTTTAAAAATAGAGGACAGTTTCAGAGCAAAATATAGATTTTTTCAAGGTCCTTGATGTTCTGGCCGTAAGCGTTTCTCACTTTCTGTTATTTACACATTTTGCTTTGTTTCAAGTATTATCGTCATTCGTAACTGATACATATGTAGTTGTCGGTTTTATATCTCCTTTGGCACGGGACTGACATTTAATACGCGAGCCGCCGATGTTTATTGGAGTAGAGCAGGATGTAGAGTAGATAAAAGATTACAGCAGACAGAGGTGGATCTTTTATCTAGATGTAGGGTAGTACCAACAGGCGGTTGCTGACAAGACAGTGGCAGGTTGGAGGAGCCTAGTAGACAGATCTCCATGTGGGTATATATATTAAACATATGGGCACATGATTTTAACATGTATTCATAACGTGAATATTCTATGTATCTTAATGAAAGAACACACTTAGAATGGGCGATTTGAGATCAAACCCAGTAGATCGGGATTGGTCTGCCCAGCACCATTACTCGCGCCACCCCCCCTCCCCCCTAAGTACCCAATGACTGTATTCGTAGTTCTGTGACGTCACTCAGGAAAAGGAACGTTGGACATACACATGTTATATGGCATACCCCAAAACCATCTAATTTAACTTTAACAGACAGTAAGGTTTGCGCTACTTTTCAAGTCTGCAATACGCCTTAGCCTACATCACTGCGGACAGTAATTAGGGCCGAATGACGCTATTAACCACAGCTTGACCACAGAGACGATCAGACCAGGACCTGAAATAACTCCCAGAAAGAATGAGCTATACAATCCACATCTCGTCATATTTGATCCTGATAACAGTGAATAACTACAGCTGTGTTTAAACTTGTTTGTTAATTGAATCACGACGGTAATTATTTCCTGATGCAGGCGGCCAACACCGAGCTACAGCGGCAGCGGGACGCGCTGGAGTATGAGAAGGAGGATGTGCAGAAGGACAAGGAGCGCCTGAACAAGGAGATCAACCGATGCCAGAAGGTACATACTGGTTCCTCAAACTAATCATGATCATGAATTAAATTGGAAGGTTAAAAAGTATATTTTTGTAAAAAAGAAAATATTTAAAAAAAAAATTTTAAGTTTAATTTGGCTATCACAATAAGTCACCGATATTTTATCACTGTAGGAACTGCTTGCACTTCAAATATCTCCAAAGTTAGCTACTTATTACAAAAGTTACTCCGAACTAAAGTAGAGTGGATTGTAATTGCCAACTTAGTATATTTAACTAAACAATAACGGTTTGTGCAACTTGAATGATTGCAGGTTATTGAACAAGCTGAGACCCGCCTGTCTAAGTTAAGAGAGGAGCATGTCAACGTCAAGGAGGCGCTGAGCAAGACCATCCTAGACAAGGAGGTGCTAGACCAGGAGAAGAATGAGACAGGTGAGATACCCACTCAGTCCTAATTTTCTCCTTATATATATATCTAAAAGCTTTTCACAGCCCCACCTATCGGCTCACCATCAGTCATTTCCCCCCATGCTCTAGTGGTGGACGCCATACAGGCACCACATGGTGATTTTATATTTCCATAGTTACCGATTTATTATTAGTACGTATGTTTAAATCTGACTTTGCTTCCACGATATGTTTAATTTACTTTTAATGCCCAACTTTTAATAATAAGTGAGACACTATTTTTTATTATTTTGTAATTTCTTTAATTAAAAAGAAAATTGAATTTGATATAAAAAAAAATCATTTAAAGTTTTTTTCATTAAAAAAAATAGAAATGGGGGGGGGGGCATGCTGGTATAACTACAGGCGACGTCCTGTTGTGTTGATGCATTGATGCAGATGGCGTCCTGACTGGATGAACTCAAACTTAAAAGGATGTGGTTCTCTTAACTGTGCAGCTGAAGCTCTGTCCAAGGCCGAGCTGGTGAAGGCTGAGTTGGAGCTGGAGGTGAACAAGTGTAAGACTGAGGAGGCTGGACTGCGAGACGCCCTGCTCAAGATGCAGGCTCTCAACGAAGGCCTCGGCCAGGACAAGATCGAGCTGAACAAGATCATCATGCAGGTAAGCCCCGACCGGATGGCCGACTGGGTCGTGCATCAATGATGTTGGCGAGCCAACCTACACAATTTGCAACACTCAGAGTCAAGGGTAGTGAAGAAGATTTATTGTATCAATTTGACAAAGCAAATTAAACTAAAAAAGTTAGTGCCTGAAGACAAGCGATCATGCAGGTTGACTGCGGTCAGTATGCCATGGGCATGGGTTAAGTATAAGTCGGTGCCTGTAGGCAGACAATCATGCAGGTTGAGTGTGTTCAGTATGCCATGGGCATGGTTTGAGTGAAGCCTGGCTTCGAGCTCAAAACTGCCTGTGGGACAGGCGAATCGCTGTAGTTGCCATGATGTCATGCTTTCGCGATCAGGAACCTGCAGGACAGGCGAGTACCATGAGGTCACATTGCGGAGGTCATCAGTGTTCGGTAACCTGGCAGGCAGGTATGGGTAGGCGTCAGAATCTGGAGCAAAGAAGATGGTTCAGGTTAAACACAAGCGCGTCTCTAATTTACTCAGATGGAACAGATAAGGAGGGTCGGTAGAATGTAGAATTTGCTGCTCGGTGTTACATAACTGGAGATCATAATTGATAGCTGGTGAACAAGAGGAATGGTAGTACTGATAGCACATGTATAACTGAACTAAAATAGGCAAGTCTGGCTGAAGAAACGATAGGATTATGCAGCACTCAACCCCTCCAGAGAGGGTGTGTGGGTGGGAGAAACGAGGCGCACTGAGAGGAGTGGCGAGGAGGTGTAGAAGTGGAGGGTTTATATATGGGGGGATGTGCAAAGCACGTGAGTAGGGTGAGGGATGTGAGTGGGGGGGGGGGGGCATGTGCGGTCAAGCGTGACAGGGCATGTCATGTGGTCTTGTGCAATGGGGCATGTCAGACTCCTAGTGTGCAAATTAACATCATGAACATGGTAGATCTGGAAGCAATATGTCCTCAAATCCCGCTAGGTAACTACTCTATGCCGATGTTGTTAAGTTTAAGCAAAAACAAAAAAAAAGATGTAGACTTAATATGTAACCAGACGCGATGGCCGAATGAATTGACCGTCCACCTCCCGTTCTGGTAGGTCGTGGGATTCGAATTCCTGGGTTCGAACCCTGGCCGAGTCAAACCAATGACTTAAAAATTGATACGGATATTGAATTGCTGCTAGCCCGACGCATTTATAACAGTTAAAAAAATAAAAACAAACAATCAAGGGGGGCGATTTTTCAGGCACGGGCGGGGATGATCACTCACCAGTTTGGTGGGGTGTGGGGGGCGTGGAGGGACCTTAGCTCCAGATAGTTAGGTAGGCACTAGATAAAAAATTCACCCTTAAACAAAGTAGAGGTGAATGACAACCTTTGCCTAAGTTCGAGCTGTGGGTGTGGTGGTTCCAGCATGCAATGTTTATCTATATTGGCATAGAGTTTATAAATAGGAAGAGAATGCCAAAAGAACAAAGATGGCAGCCACAAGAATCTCTATTCGAGCTGAGCTACCCAGGCACCACCAAATATGATCCTAATTGGTCAGCTGCTAAGGCCGGTTCTGTATACCCGTATAAGATTGTTCGGGATGGGAAATTATACTGAGAGCAACATTATACTTTCACACCGGGGTCAGAAGCCAGGCACGGGAAGGCAAACAGGCGAGTATACAAACCCAGTTGAACGGGGGGGACCCTGGCAGTCCGGTCTCCGAGGGCGTAATCGATTAGTCAACTCGGGTCACCCAAGCCAATTTTTGGCACATGCGCACATCCTACAGACTCGGGTCGAATAATCGAATACGCTTCTCCACGCTCGGGGTGGGAAAAATGGTGGCTTAATCCAAAACTTTTTTTTTTTTAATAACCGATATAACTACACCAAATTGGATTTAAAGTATTTTATAAAGTATTTTATGATTACATAGTTTAGTTACATTTCCATTTCATTAATCTGTGTTATTACCAAAAAAAAACCAGGTAGGACTGGTACTGGTAACTATTATCCTGCAGGATGGTACCAGCACAAATGTGATGTCATCGTTCCGAGCAAACCCCAGCCAAGAGGTGGGTTACTGGGGTCGGGTCGTTTTGCACACGGCACGTGTTTTTGTCAACTCCATTCGCGGTGTTTGATTTGAAATTCTAGCAACTCGGGTGACCTGAATCGCCCGGGTTGTGTTAATCGATTATGCCGCCAGTGTTGTGTGATGTAATTCCACAGATGTCGCCACTGACAGAATAGAGATTCTTGTAGATATTACAAATACGGAAACTAGCCATACTAAGTACTAAGGAATTTGAAATGACTATCACCATAGGCCGCATTCCGTCTGGGTATCTGTACTTGCAAAAACCAAAGCAGAACCAGGCAGGCCACGGTCATGCATCCGAATCACCCTGAAATACAAAATGGCTAACCATACAACACAGCCATCCCACCTAGTCACAGTCCTGAAGGGTCCAGGGGTTCTGGCACACTGGTGTACTATCTAAGGACAGGGTGTGGGTGAAAGGATGCTGTAACAAACCACAATGGGATGGGATCCTCTCCCACAGGCCTGTATGTCATCTGTGTAGATGTACATAGTAAGTTAAGTAATCATATACAGGTTAGGAAAAAACTTGAAAATAAAAAAAAAAAACTAATATAGAAACTACTAACACCCAAAACCGCAAAGGTTGGCCCGAGAAAGATCAGGTAAAGACTCCTGAGTGCGGGACCAGACCAACCCAGTATCACAGCTGTCCAGCATTGAAAACAAGCACCCTCATGGGAGCTTATATGTTATGGGCAGAATAAAAACTTGTCACAAAAAAAAACTGAGGCGGTGTGGCCAGACTAACATGCCACCTAGCGGCTACGGGCAGTACTGGGACCCGACATGGGAACTCTATTCCGGCAGCGGTCATGAGTGCTTAGGTTCCTCAGTGGAGAGTGGTCGTCTGCTGGAAGCATGACAACGGATCGGAGACCGTCTCTCATTGGCTGAGCGCGGTGAAGGGGCGGGGCTAGTGGAGAAAGATGAAGGGGGCGGGACCTCGCGCCAATATGGCGGCTCCTGCGCCTTTTGTCGTCTGCTCTGAGAGCCCGGTTAGCCTAGGTGGATGAGTCCTGTGCTTCCAATCAGTTAGAGAGTTTTTTTTTTTTTAATTCATTGTTTTATTCTCTTTCGGGACTCTCCCATAAGTGTGGGTTTGTAGGTTTGAAGCGCGGGAAAGGTGGGGACTTTCAAACACACAGGCAGCAGATGCAGAATTATGAGAATACGTACGTTGGGGGGTGCTTGTACGTAAAGAACTCCTGCGGGTTTCCAGACTGCCACATTTTTGGGATGGCAAACTGTATTTTTCACCTAAAATCCTGTACGAATCTGTATCACATAATAATTAATATTCATATGTCCCGCACACCATAAAAAACATGTGAATACAATTACATGATTTTATTGCTAAAAAAATATATACTACACTTTACGACTATGCCATCTATTGTGTGAAACAACAAATTAATTGGTGATTTAGTTTGTTCGTTTATAATCTACTTAGTTAGGCAATAACAACAAACTAGTGTTCCATTGGACTGTAGGCCTACTGTTGTGGAATGCATACAAGGAAATAATGTGGTTACACATTTTTATTTCCATAAATTTAACTAAAAATCCATATCAAAATGGAGTACAGCCATATCACTAAAAATAACACCAAAGTGCGTATCGGATATGGGTAACCCGCATCATGTGGCAGGTCTGTAAAGGAATAACTTATTACGAAACTATTTAAAAAACTGTAAACTCACTCGCGCGTTACAGATGGAGTCTGAGAAGAACGCGCTGCATGGCGAGAAGCACGCCATGGAGCAGGAGAAGTACGGGCTGCGCGAGGAGCTGGTCCGCGTCGAGCAGGAGAAGCTCGACATCGACACCGAGAAGATGGGCATCTTCCAGACGCTCGAGCTGACCGAGCAGACACGCGAGCAACTCGAGGAGGAGATCGCCATGCTCAACAAGGAGCGGGCCGAGATCACCGAGCAGCTCAACGCTGTGAGTTTTAGGTTTTGTTTGGGGTTTTTGCTTGAATGGTTTTCTTCCTGCGGGATAAAATCACTGACAAGTTTGATGGGAGTGGGTGTTATGTGGGTTTTTTTTGGGGGGGGGGGTTTCAAGTGGTTTATTCCTGTGGGCTGAGATCGCCGAACAACTTAACGCAGTTGGTTTTATGTTTAATTTCTTTTTTGTTGAAGCGGTTTTATTCCAGCAGGCTGAGATCACCAAGCAACTTAGCGCAGTTAGTTTTATGTTTTATTTTTATTTTTAGTTCAAGTAGTTTTATTCACTGAGAAGTTTCATACAGTGTGTTTTAAGTTTTGTTTGTTTTTTTGTTCAAGTGGTTTTGTTTCTGCAGGCTGAGATCACCAAACAACTTAACGCAGTTAGTTTTATGTTTAATTTTTTGTTTTTTTGTTCAAGTGGTTTTATTCCTGCGGGCTGAAATCACCAAGCAGTGAGTTTTATGGATTTTTTTGTTTTCGTGGTTTTGTTCTTGCGGGCTGAGATCACCAAACAACTTAAGGCAGTTAATTTTATGTTTAATTTGTTTTTTTGTTCAAGTGGTTTTAATCCTGCAGGCTGAGATAACTGAGAAGCTTAATGCAGCAAGTTTTATGTTTAGTTTGTTTTTGTGTTCAGTTGGTTTTATTTCTGTGGGCTGAGATGACCGTGAAGCTTAATGGAGTGAGTTTTATGTTTAGTTTGTTTTTGTGTTCAGTTGCTTTTATTTCTGCGGGCTGAGATGACCGTGAAGCTTAATGCAGCAAGTTTTATGTTTAGTTTGTTTTTGTGTTCAGTTGGTTTTATTTCTGTGGGCTGAGATCACTGAGCATGAGTTTCATATTTAGTTTGTTCTTTTATTCAAGTAGTTTTATGTCTGCAGGCTGAGATGACCATGAAGCTTAACGCAGTGAGTTTTATGTTTAGTTTCGTTTTTTGTTCAAGTGGTTTTATTCCTGCGAGCCACTGAACAGCTCAATGCGGTGAGTTTCATGTTTAGTTGGATTTTTTTGTTCAAGTGGTTTTATTTTTCTGAATAACAACATGTCAGTGCCGATGCACTGGTCTTGCAATCCTAATGACATGCGCAACTAGGCACTAAGCCAAGTAAAGACAATATCGATAGACAGCTGCAAGAAAAGTATTGATATGAATTGAATAGGTAAAGAATGAGATATATTGTATAAATAGGAGAAATGTAATGTTCTAATCCAATGACATAATTTCTTTATATTGACGTAAGTAAACTGTGAAATTATAAAGAACGCTAAACACCACGCTATTTATAATATATATATGTGTGTGTGTGTGTGTAATTCAGTGGGATATCAGGTCATGGTGCTGTTGGTGTGATATCCCAATTCGGTTTACGAGACAACACAGAACAACAGTTGGAAATAACAAAGTTTATTAAAAAAATCAATCTGTACTCAAGGAGCGATAATCAATAACTCGGCAGTTTAGCCTTAGTGATAAATCATGACTGGAACTCGCGTTGTACACAGCAGGATAATGGAAGTTCACAATGGTCAGCATAGATGTGCTGAGTGCGCAGTCAACCGTAGGAGGCCCGAGAGTACTAGTATCAAATGAGAAAATGCACATGTTAACATCAAACTACTTACTAAAACAGCTAGACATGAGAAGAGTATATGACTTAATTAGCAGCTCTCAACCCCGGGAGGGTGGGTGGGAAGCGCTGTGGAGTGGATGGTGCCGGGGCGAAAAGTGAGAGACGAGAGTGGGTATGTAAATTTAGGGGAGGGGCGGGGGCAGTTGCCTCGTAGCCAAATTACTCATGTTGACCTCGTCAACATATCCAATGATGCAGCACTATGAAGTCGCCAATACTATGCACTGTCACAAGTCGGTACCCAGCCTAATATAGCGTATATGTCATAATAGAAGCATGCTACCCAATAGAAGCACACTCCCAATTTCAAGATTGAAAGCACGCACAAATTTATGATCATATTCAGAATGAATGCACATAAAATAAGACAATCCCACTTTATTTCAGGGGCATGACAAAAACAAATAAAAATGTATGATCATATTCAGACTGAATGAATGCACATAAAATAAGACAATCCCACTTTATTTCAGAGGCACGACAAAAACAAATCTATTAAATTCTTTAACTTTGAATGGACGCGCATCCATGTGTCTGCACTCGCGCAGTGCGCGTCTATTGGGACATATACTGTATATTCCCTCAGATATTGCCAGGATGTAAAAACGCAATAAATAACAACGAACCTATATGGTTATAGTTAATCAAATAACTTACAGCGTCATCAAAGGCCAGTTGCTCTCATACCATGTCTGTGTGGTGTGGGAGGTTAAAAATCCCTTGGGTCAGTAAAAGTGTAGGCTCTGGCTTTCTATCAACCAACTGTATAATGGTGAAAATAAGACTATTCTGACTTATCCATGATAGGCAGTATAAATCTTCAAGAAAATTGACAGACTTGCTTGTTTTTCCTTCCACCTAGGTGAGCCGTCAGAAGACCGCACTGGCTGAGGAGCTTATCTCTGCCAGGAAGGAAGTCGAGCGACACTCTGATACGATTGTGCGTATCGCGAAGGAAAAGGAGGAGCTGACACACGACAAGGCAGAACTTGTGGTGCAACTCACCGCTGCAGAGCGCGAATGCCGTCAGCAGAGCGAGGTGGGTGCTTGTTCCAAACTCAATCCTCTAACCATTGGCACAGAAGATTAGGAAATGCAGCTGTGTAATGTTGGCTTTCCTATCTGAATTAGGTCAAGTGGATCTACCTGGGCTTAATCAAAGGACTCAACTACTTTTCTTTTCATAGCATGCAATCTGATTGGTAAAGGAAATTAATAGCCATTTGTTTGGGGACCAATGGCTTTGGAGTCGAATAAAGCAAACTTAGTAATTCTTATAGCAGTTAGAAGGGAAATCAAATCGTGCCACTCCTACAGAGTCACGTGACAATGTTCACAGACCATGGCCGAGGTTAGAATGGGAATCAAATAGGAACCATTCCTACAGAGTCACGTGACAATGTTCACAGATCATAGCCGGGGTTAGAATGGTAATCAAATAGAAACCAATCCTACAGAGTCACATGACACTGTTCACAGATCATGGCCGAGGTTAGAATGGGAATCAAATAGAAACCACTCCTGCAGTAACATGACAATGTTCACAGATCATAGCCGGGGTTAGAATGGTAATCAAATAGAAACCAATCATACAGAGTCACATGACACTGTTCACAGATCATGGCCGAGGTTAGAATGGGAATCAAATAGAAACCACTCCTGCAGAGTCATGTGACAATGTTCACAGATCATAGCCGGGGTTAGAATGGTAATCAAATAGAAACCAATCCTACAGAGTCACATGACAATGTTCACAGATCATAGCCGGGGGTTAGAATGGTAATCAAATAGAAACCAATCCTACAGAGTCACATGACACTGTTCACAGATCATGGCCGAGGTTAGAATGGGAATCAAATAGAAACCACTCCTGCAGTCACGTGACAATGTTCACAGATCATAGCCGGGGTTAGAGTGGTAATCAAATAGAAACCAATCCTACAGAGTCCGGACAATGTTCAATCAGCCGGGGTTAGAATGGTAATCAAATAGAAACCAATCCTACAGAGTCACATGACACTGTTCACAGATCATGGCCGAGGTTAGAATGGGAATCAAATAGAAACCACTCCTGCAGTCACGTGACAATGTTCACAGATCATAGCCGGGGTTAGAATGGTAATCAAATAGAAACCAATCCTACAGAGTCACATGACACTGTTCACAGACCATGGCCGAGGTTAGAATGGGAATCAAATAGAAACCACTCCTGCAGAGTCACGTGACAATGTTTACAGATCATAGCCGGGGGTTAGAATGGTAATCAAATAGAAACCAATCCTACAGAGTCGCATGACACTGTTCACAGACCATGGCCGAGGTTAGAATGGTAATCAAATAGAAACCAATCCTACAGAGTCACATGACAATGTTCTCGGAGGGTGGCCTTTGTTGTCTCGGTAGTTATACAATATCCGGGGTGAAAGCTCACTGTATTTTTTCCTGATTTTTCTATGATTTTTTCATGAGAAAAAGCGATTCATAGGCCAGAGAATCGTGGGAAAATTCACCGGAAGTCATATTTCCACTTTTTCTTTCTTTTAAAAAAAATCTTAGCTGTCAGTGGTGGTTTTCATCACCAATTTCTAGCCATCTACAATGTGAACATCTCTACGAAGTGTGTGTGTGTGTGTGTGTATGTGTGGAGGTGTGTTTGTGTGTGTGCATACGCGCGTGTGTGCGTTTCTTTTAAAGTACAACCATGACACGCTGATTTGCTCTGTTGTGGACAGATCATCGCCAGCCTCAAGTCTGACAAGGACTCGCTCGAGACTGCGCTGTACGAGGCACAGCAGCTGAACGCCCAGCTTGAGACGCGCAAGGAGCAGCTCGAGGGGGAGAACCAGGAACTCATCCTCAAGAAGGAGAACCTCAATGGTAAGCTGGCACAACTGGCATGCCCCTACCTCGGCTAATTTGGATTTCCACCCCTGTGTATAACTTACAGCGTCATCAAAGGCCAGTTGCTCTCATTCCATGTCTATGTGGTGTGGGAGGTTAAAAATCTCTTGGGTCGGTAAAAGTGTAGGCTTGGGCTTTCTATCGACCAAATGTCTAATGGTGAAAACAAGACTATTCAGACTTATCCATGATAGGCAGTATAAATCTTCAACAACAAAAAAGCTGCCATCGTTATCAATTTTCGATCAGTGGGGTTCCATAATCAGATGATTCACCTTTCCATGGAGCATGCGCACTGAGCTGCCACCAATAATATTAGGTTTTGCCATTGTCATCATCGTGACGTGATTTTAGATGTTGCCAGGATGTAAAACCCCAACAAACAGGTTGCCATTGCCATCAGACGGCAGGTTGGTGGTGGTTGGTAATCCTCTAAAAATAATTCTCTTCCACAAGCATGGTACACAGTGAGCTTTTAAACACAATATTAGTTCTGCGACTGCCGTCAGTGGGCGGGTTGGTGGTGGAAATCGTCTATTACAAGTTAGTTAATAGGGAATAATTCGAGCCGGCGCTGTGAACAGGTGCTCGCTGCAGACACTAGATGGCGCCACCCTTGGGGTCAGCTACTTATCTAGTTTATGTAATATATGTGATGTATAACTATAAGCATTATACAAGTATAATAAGACCGAAAGCTTCCACCTGCTCCTCAGCCTCTACTCCTCCCTCAGTCATCAGCTGTAGGAGCTTGAACTAAGTCATCGACAGCTGTAACCTACCCAACCTCAGATCCACTTGGGTCACCACCTGTCCACTCATGCATCAACGGTCGCATAACCTACCCTCGCTGTACCACTGACAATTTTATGTATATTGCCAAGATAGCCATCATGCCTGACCCTCCATATCAATGTTGACGTGTGTTTATATGTCGAAGCTCTTATTACAGAAGTACAGTAAAACCTCTCAAACCGACAACCTCCACAGACCCTAGCCCAGTCAAACCAAAGACTTAAAAATGTATACTTGTCGCTTCCTAGCCAGGCGCTCAGCATTATTAGGATATGGTGCTGGCAGCCTGGTCTCCCGGTTGGGCAGCATTATAAAGTCGCTATGAGCGTGCACTGTCACAAGTCAGTACCCGTCCTGATATGGCCTTAGATGTTGGGAGGACGTAAAACTCCAACAACCAACCAACTTAAATATTCTGCCGTAGTGGGGATGGTTGGTGAAGTGACCACTTGTAGTGGAGTTGTGGTTCTCTACTCATCAATATATTACATTAATAGGTAGTGATTCCCCTATGTTAATGCTCCAGTACCATGGCCGGGGTAACGTGGTAGGGGGCAGTGTTCAGGCATATCTTGACTTACTAGCACAAAATTATCCCAACTAACACCCAAATCCTACTGCGTACAAAACAAGATAATAAATCAAAGATTATCTGATCACATTGAACTAAGACTAAATAATTAAAGGTATTAGTAACTATTGAATTGGAAACCGTAAATCAATAACTAAATCCTTGCATGTAGATGTAAAATGACTTAATGTGCCTCATATGCATTGGACATGTTGGCCGAGGCTAATATGGGTAATTTACTCACGAGGCTATGTCTATTTCTGTCTTCCTCGGGCCTGCCCGCTCCCCTACTCTTCACTTTCTTGCTGTACACCCTGCAGTGCACTTCGCCTTCCCCGCCCACCCACCCTCTAACTAGGGGGTGAGCGCTGATTCATCTTCCTTCGCCTCTCTTCTGGTGCTCGCTAATGAACTCTGAGGTCTTGCCTCGTTCCTGCTCCTGTCAGCATTGGATGAATATTCGGGTCCCTGTCACCCACTAGCCCTGAAACTGCTCAGCTTCCGTGGTGATGATTACTTTTTAATAAATTCTTCAAGAATCACTTTTCTCCTCTTTCTTCTGTTGGCCGAGTGTAGTGAATTACTTATTGCATTGTGTACACTTTAATTTCAGAATTTACTTCATACTTCATACTTCATACTTCAATTTACTATATAAACCATGTAAACAAATTTGTGTAAATACCTGTATACCTGTAATACATACTACTGAAGACCCGTGGTACGGTACTGACAAAAGATATATATCGGGGGGGGGGGGGGAATTGATTTACCCTCCCCCCCCCAAAAGAAAATCAGACGAGTTAACCAAGAAACAATTACAACTATTGAGAAAGTTATCAAAGAGGAAGTTATCAAAATGTTTGCGATGGTGTGTTGAGTTGACCCACTTCTCCTTTGACAGCCGAGATTGCACGCCTGCGCAAGGAGATGGAGATGGAGATTGAGAAGCTGGAGCGACAGAAGGAGAACGTGTCCACGAAGCTGCTGCAGACGGAGAAGGACCTGCAGCTGGCCCTGAAGGCCGAGCAGCAGGCCCACGAGGAAGACCTGGAGCGACTCACCAAGGAGAAGGTAGTGCACGCATTGGAAATAATTACCTTTTTGGGGGGTTTCTCATTATTTCCGTTAATTTTCCTTCTTTATATATGCATATGTAAATATATATATATATGTATATATATATGTGTGTGTGTATATATATATATGTATACATATGTGTATATATATGTGTATATATGTGTGTATATATGTATATATACATGTGTATATATACATATGTATATATACACATGATATATATTATGCATATACATATATATATATGTATATAGATATTAATTTTTCTGGGAAACAATGTTTCATTGTTATTCTTTTTACCCTCCTTCAGTATTTCCTTTGTGAAACAAAATATTTCATGGAAAGAAGAAAGAGACAATCACAAATTAAAAAACCTAACAAATAATAAGGTTACAAATTAGGTTTCAACGAAAAATTACACAACGATTCCTTTCTCTAGTTATCTGCAGGGTTCCCAATCATGCTTAAACCCAGCAGGATTCTGTGCCCAGCTAGGCTTCATAAAATCATCCGCTACTTGTGCACAATTGTGCGCGTTGAAATGCACGTTGTAGCCATGGGCCGCTGCTACCATTACGTCAACTAGGCAGCCGCCTAGGGCACACACCTCAGAAGGGCGCAGTACTGACTTTTGAGGAGTCACAATTTTATACCAACAATTTGGGGGATGGAGGGGGGGGGGGGCGGGTGCAAATAGTTGGCTTTGCCTAGGGCGTAGTAGCCTGCGCAAGCCTGTCCCCGTAATTGAGCCTATTCACTGGCAATTGACACCAGCAGAAACTAAATTCAGTTCTGCGCTAATTCTGAATTGAAACAGCCACGCGACCGCCTTTCGCTTGCCCCCCCCCCCCCCCTCCTCCTTGCCCACCCCCTCCCTCCTCCCCCCTGACAGCCTCGATCTGACGACGAGACCAAAGCTGAGTGATGCTATTGTTTTCTTGGTAGTTCACAGACCCTGATAGCTGCGAATGGACTGGCTTCCCGACACGCACACGCTTTAAAGTAACTTCCGTTTCTGTCTCTGCTGATGGCTTCTGTGCGCATGTGTGTCACTAATACCACCGCTCGCCATGCAGGGTACATACATGCAATACCGCTAACCCTGCAGAGACTATTATGGGATGGCTGGATGAGTTGAGGGCTCACTTTCCACGTCCCCGGCCGAGTCAAGGCAATGCCGTCAAAAAATGTATACTTTGTTACGGATCTCGTCAATCAACTTGAATGCTCAAACATTGCCACCAATATTGCCGCCATGATATAAAACTCATGCAAAACTTCTGACGTCATCAGCTAAGGTTCTGATTGGCTGATTTTCACATCTATGATTAACATACAACATTTACATAAGAACTGGGAATGACAAAAGTACTACAGGTGTAGGCAGGTGGGACTTTAGCTGGGTCACAGCTATCAGTCAGTCAGGCTGGTCCATCGGCACCGCTGCGTCCCAAGCGGAATTTGATATACCTATCTGAGAGTTGAGACCCTATCTTATCGAGACATCCGTGTGATTGTATTGAGGAGGAGCCATAACATGCTATCTGGTGCTTAATTGATTACATTGTTTGGGTGACCATTTTTGAAATACCAGGAGGATACAGAATAACACTTCTGGAATGTAGTGGCATTCTCTGTGGTGGAGTGGTTAGAGTGTCTGACTTTTTTCTAGGTCGGACTCCTAATCTGAGGTTCGATTCCCCGTGCCCCCATCTCTGCCAATTTGGATTTCCACCGCTGTGTATAACTTACAGCGTCATCAAAGGCCGGTTGCTCTCATGCCATGTCTATGTGGTGTGGGAGGTTAAAAATCCCTTGGGTCGGTAAAAGTGTAGGCTCGGGCTTTCTATCGACCAGCAGTGGAGTGGGGAAGACCAGTCGTCTGTGACTGGGATTTCCCCTGCTTGGGACAACTAATGTACCCCAAAAAAAAAATGAGAGACAAATAAGTGTTCACACTTCCTGTCTACCATTCTCTATATCGTAAATGGGTGCAGAACCATTGTTTAGTTATTTCCATTCAGTGGGCTCTATCTCTGAGAGTGGACTATATCTCAGCCCTATATTTTCCAGAAAGATCTTGGGACACATAGTATTTTCGTTAATACTATGTATGTTATGTTTTTCTTCTCATGTATCATAATCTCAATTACTGATTTTTTTGTTAAAAACTAAATAGGAAACAAAGCCTAAAATGACAAATCCTAAATAATGTTACTTATATATAATATATATATAATGGCTCGTTCTCTGAAACAGGGTACCACTTTTGTGATATGGAAGCCAACAATGAAAACATTCCAAGTAATAGCAAAAAAACATTCCAAATAATACCAGAAGCCATATTCATATGAAGGTTTACATGTTGTGGATATGTCATAGATGGAAATAAAAGCTATTTCACTTTTTGATTTAGCAAATTAAGGACTACGTTAAAATGTCCTGTGTAACATGGAAATTAAACACACATCCAGAACATCATTTCAACATACAGAACACATTCAAACATTTTATTTATTACATACAGTTAAGCAAACAAAATTATGTTGAGTTGAAACAAAGTTGAAAAAGGAAGTTGGTGTCAATTTTGATGTAGCTGTGCATGTGTTAAAGCTCGGCTCCACAGTAAACCATATTGAACTGTCATTATATATATATTCACGGTCTCTGACTATATTCAGAGACTGTATATATCTACATTCTCTGCTGTATTTCTGACTTGTGTGCCGTCCTCTTTCAATACAGTGCTGCCATCTGGTAGAGTCCATCTGTACCATTATATGGTAAACCATGTCGGTTGTGCTATCTAATGGCGGAGTTAATAACACTCGCGGTTACGTGATTCAAAATGGATGCCACTCTGGTCGAAATGACCAAAGTTAGTAAAAACCATCAAAATTAATATGAAATGTGTATGGGAGCACAATAAAATACTATTAACAACCATGATGCACGTTGGTAGTGCCAATTAACAGAGGAGTAGTGATCAAAACCACCCTAAAACTAGATAAATTATATATATATATGGTTAAATGTAATTTTGATGAAGAGTTACCAATAACCCGAAATTGGGTGATATTTTTTTTCCCCTGTAAATAAGTTTAGAATGCTCCTCGGCAGAGTACCGCTATATCTGTGTATGGGGTAAAACCAAAAATGAATTACGGTCTGTGAATAGTGTGAGTAGTGACAATATATATGAAGCAATATTGGGTTTTGGGAGGGGGTGGGTGGGGTCAATCATAGTGTTGTCAATGTCCATGTAATTAAAACTCCTTCCCCAACTCACCAATTTTATTTGTTGAAACCTGATCTCAGAAGCTCCAGTTGTTCGCACATATGATTCGCCAAGACAGATACTACTGTGTGTATATGTCTGCATGTATGTAAGTTGGGCTCAATGTCATATACATATGACCTTGAGCCCCACTAACGTCCCGTGGAACACAACCAATAATACACGGAATTGGTATAAATGCACATCTTTTTCTACCCCTCTTCAATCAACTGGAACACGCACTCTAATAGTATACTTCCTCAATCAACGCCAAGAAATTCCAACCGGCTTGGTTGCCTAGCGATCTGTAAACAAAAATACACCAGCTAAGCGTTATTAGGGGCTAAAAAAAAATGTTCTCTCATATTGATCAAATTATATATGTATTTTTCCTAATCATTTCATAATATATATATTTATGTATATTTATATATATATATTTATTTATATTTATTTATATATCTAAATATATAAAAAAATATGGACATCAAACTATATATATTTAAATATATACATATATATACATAAATATACAAATATTATATATATATGATGTATAACGCATTATACGAGTATAAATGCAAGGGGAACATATACTGTATATGTTTATTGCTCCTTGCCCCCCCTCCCCCCCCTCCCCCCCCCCGAGCTGTCGGGGTAATTGGTGGGCAGGGCCTCCCCTCGCGCCACACACACTGGAGGAATTTTGTTAAGCTTCCATGTTTCTCACTAATATTGCAGGAGTCGCAGCGCCTGGATATGGAGAGGCAGAGAGAGGACATGCTGCACCAGAACATGATGGAAAAGGAGGACCTTCAGGCGGCCATGGACCGCCTGAAGGAGGAGCTGACTGATGAACTCGCTGTCCTCCAGCGAGACCGTGACGACTCGCTGCTGCTCGCTGAGAACGAGAAGCAGCAGGTGAGCGGCGAAGGTCATGCAGCTGTGTGGGTTACGGTGCCACCTGCTGAAGGTCTCAGGGATTTAGGCAGCCATTGAATGAGTTATGAATGTATTCACCATAGCTAGGAAGAGAGGCGAGATGAGAAGAGTGAAGTTTTGTTTTAAGTCATATGGACTGATGGTCATGTAGAGTGATGGTCATCTCTACTGAAGGGGGCCACTTAACGAAGGTCATGTGGAGTGATGGTCATGTAGAGTGAAGGTCATTGCTAGTGAAGGGGGCGGTTAGTGAATGTCATCTGTAGTGATGGTCATATGGAGTGATGGCCATGTGTAGTGAAGGAGGTGTTTAGTGAAGGTCATGTGGAGTGAAGGTCATGTGGAGTGATGGTCATGTAGAGTGAAGGTCATTGCTAGTGAAGGGAGCAGTTAGTGAATGTCATCTGTAGTGATGGTCATATGGAGTGATGGCCATGTGTAGTGAAGGAGGTGTTTAGTGAAGGTCATGTGGAGTGAAGGTCATGTGGAGTGATGGTCATGTTTGTCTATAGATGTGCGGAGTGATAGTCATCTCTAGTGATGGGCACGTTTTGTGAAGGTTATGTCATGGTCATATCGAATGAAGGTCTAGTGGAACGAAGTCATGTGGAGGGAAGGTCATGTGGGCTGGAGATGCTATGGTGTGATAGTCATGTGTAGTGCAGGTTATGTGGAATGTAGGTCATAGGAGTGAAGCTCATGTGGAACAAAGGTCAAGTGGAATGAAGGTCACTTGGTGTTACGGTTCTGTTGTCTTCCATACCATACGAATATTTATAAAGGTTTTTAACACACAAAAATAGAATGAGTGTGTACTGATCATACTTTGCTAAAACTTGTCAAAATGTTTATATCTTTGAATATATATAGGTTTTTGCACCTTAGAAAATATTCTTGCAAATGGGTCAATTTAAGTAAGTGAATTTTGAACAAGAGATTAAAAAAAGAGAATTTTAATCTTCTCAAATATAGAGGATGAGTTGTTAATAGCTTTAGAGAAGACCTCTATTTTGTGTTGTCAGATATGAAGAAATTGATTACGGCAAATTGATATGGGGCTGGGTGGGTTATCTTCCAGGCACTTTCATTGGTGGAGCAGGAAAAGAGCACCCTTGGGGAGAAGTTGGCGAACACTTTGCGTGACCTCGGGACGCTCAACCTGGACTACGACCGCCTTAAGCGAGACTCCATCGCTCGCCAGGAACAAGACCGCACCAGCATTAACCAGCTCAACAACGAACAGAAGAACTTCCGCTCTCAGTTTGAGGAAACGACGTGAGTAGCTCTTATTGGTCAAACCAAACACAAGTGACCACTTAAAAGTTAACGCAAGACCGCTTAGGGTAATTGGTCACCTTAGATGTTGCCAACACGTAAAAGCCCGACAAACACTGTAATTGGTCAAGGAAAGAAAGTATGATGTGCTCTTAATTCAAGTACAATTTACAGATGCTTGTGATAGTCCGGCAGCCATGTGGGAATTCTGTGCTGATATGACTTTAGATGTTGCGAGGACATAAAACTCCAACAACCAACTAATACAGTTTTTTCTCTGCTGATTATTCATATTCCAGCATCCCCCTTAATGACATCCAGACGGGTGTGGAGCTCTCACGCATGAGCAATTTAGATTTTTTTTAAACCCGGAAAATCCCATATGGCCACCATCACGATTTGGCCATTTGTTGAAAATGTTATAGGCCTATCTCCTGAAATAATATAGGTAGAGAGTTCATGTTGGTGTCAAATGAATAATTTAAAACTGCTTATTTACTTGTATATGTTTTTATACACATAAACATCCAATATGGCGGCCAGCATATGTGAAATATGTATTTTTGCTTATTTTTGTTTTCAATCAAATGTCTGTGAAATATGAATGATAGGAGATATCAGAAAAATTATTTAACTTTGACTTAAGCATAATGTTATGAAGCAGGTGCTTTTGTGGAAGTGACTTCCTGCCACATTAAAGTTACCTGGCCCAATGATGCATATCTTTTTCACAATCTTAATATTTATCTACATTTGATTAATTACTTTTCTTTGTTGGTAAATGGTTTATGTCATAGAATGTCATTTTTCAGCGAATCGTAATTAATACTGTTTTTGGAATAGGGAATTACCAATAGTTTTAAAATTTCACTGCACACGTGAATTATATATTAAATGTATATATTTGTATATATTTATTTAAACAATATACAAGTGATAATATCTCATATGTTATGTTTGACCACCAACAGAGATACTGTCAGGTCAGAGTAAAAATTATAAATCGATAACAGTATTATTTATATTTTTGTCACAAACATGGATATTGTTTCAGTTTAAAAAGAATTAAAGCAGTTGCAATCGTTTCTATATTTTCCTGCATTGTACGTTTGTTTTACCCCCCCCCCCCCCGTCCCCCCCCCCCCCCAAAGAAACCACGAACAAATCACACAAAAACCACACACACACACACACAAAATTACGCTTGGTATTTATAGTGTCTTGATCGTTAAATGCACCCTCTCCCTAACCACCTTAGCACAATTTTGGAAATATTCATTCTTATAACGCTCGAGATTTTTACTCGAGATTAATATTCTCTGATTCACTCTGGGTTTATTCTGTTATATAGTTGACTATTCTATGCTCACATATTGTTTGAACAAGTGGGATTAAATTAAATATGTCTTAGTCTTAGTTTTAAATGTCAATAAAACAGCCTCCACCTTTACATTTAGCATTGACATGCAAACAGACTCAGATAGCAGCTAATCTCATTCAATGCGGCGGAAGGTATTCCCGTATCAAAGCAACGCATGCGCAATTAATGGACATGGTGGAACTTTGTGACGTCACGATGCGTCCTTAAATAGCTTACTCATGTCAGATTAAGAGGGGGAAGGAGGGGAAGAGCAAGAGGGGAGGAGGAGAATGGACTGATGAGAGTAGGAGAACATGCAAGAGACGGAGGTTTATTCAGAATATGCTTCAAAAAGCCATTAATTTATAAGTCAACAGACGCGATGGCCGAATGAGTTGACCTCCCGTTCTGGTAGGTCGTGGAATTCGAACTCGTGGGTTCGAACCCTGGCCGAGTCAAACCAATGACTTAAAAATGTATACTTGTCGCTACCTAGCCAGGCGCTTGGCATTAATAGAATTGGGAAAGGAGCAGTGGAATGAGGACGACCAATTGTTGGCGATTAAAATTTCCCCTACTTAATCAACGAATGTACAAAAAAAACAATGACTAAAATACAACATGTTATTAGGTAAATTAGTCAAGATGGAGTGCCTGAAACCTTGATAGGAATGTTTTCCAACCCTTCCCTCCTGCCTGTGCCTTCAGCATTGCTCATGAGAAGGAGGTGAAGGAGTTACATAATTCCCGGGAGGAGATACAGAGGCAACGGGAGACGGCCCTCAGGGAGGTGGCCGAGCTGAAGGTACAGCTCAAGATGGCTGAGGAAACCCGCGACGCCATCAGGAGGGACCTCATCGAAGCAAACCGCAAGATCCGCGAAGGTTCGGTCACCCCTCCAATCCATACGTGACTAACTTTGAAATAAGTTTGTTGTTGTTGAAAATTAACCCGGTCTGATTTTTAGCTTATGAATATGAGTAGATGTGTAGTAGTAGTGTAATACAGTAAAACCTCCCTAAATCAACTGACCATGGGGCCGACTTTAAATGGTCCATTTAGGGAGGTGGTCGGTAAAGATGTTGTAGTAATATAGATGATGTAGTATTAAGAGTAGTTGTAATATACTCAGTATGATAGTATGGGGGTTGTAGTAGTACAGTGGTTGTAGTAGTATACTGATTGTAGTAGTATAGAAGTGGTAGTATAGAAGTTATACAGTGGTTGTAGTAGTATACTGGTTGTAGTAGTATAGAAGTGGTAGTATAGAAGTTATACAGTGGTTGTAGTAGTATACTGGTTGTAGTAGTATATAAGTGGTAGTATAGAAGTTATACAGTGGCTGTAGTAGTATACTGGTTGTAGTAGTATATAAGTGGCAGTATAGAAGTTATACAGTGGCTGTAGTAGTAGTATACTGGTTGTAGTAGTATATAAGTGGCAGTATAGAAGTTATACAGTGGCTGTAGTAGTATACTGGTTGTAGTAGTATATAAGTGGTAGTATAGAAGTTATACAGTGGCTGTAGTAGTATACTGGTTGTAGTAGTATATAAGTGGTAGTATAGAAGTTATACAGTGGCTGTAGTAGTATACTGGTTGTAGTAGTATATAAGTGGTAGTATAGAAGTTATACAGTGGTTGTAGTAGTATTCTGGTTGTAGTAGTATATAAGTGGTAGTATAGAAGTTATACAGTGGTTGTAGTAGTATACTGGTTGTAGTAGTATATAAGTGGTAGTATAGAAGTTATACAGTGGCTGTAGTAGTATATAAGTGGCAGTATAGAAGTTATACAGTGGTTGTAGTAGTATACTGGTTGTAGTAGTATATAAGTGGTAGTATAGAAGCTATACAGTGGTTGTAGTAGTATACTGGTTGTAGTAGTATATAAGTGGTAGTATAGAAGTTATACAGTGGCTGTAGTAGTATACTGGTTGTAGTAGTATATAAGTGGTAGTATAGAAGTTATACAGTGGTTGTAGTAGTATACTGGTTGTAGTAGTATATAAGTGGTAGTATAGAAGTTATACAGTGGCTGTAGTAGTATACTGGTTGTAGTAGTATATAAGTGGTAGTATAGAAGTTATACAGTGGATGTAGTAGTATACTGGTTGTAGTAGTATATAAGTGGTAGTATAGAAGTTATACAGTTGCTGTAGTAGTATACTGGTTGTAGTAGTATATAAGTGGTAGTATAGAAGTTATACAGTGGCTGTAGTAGTATACTGGTTGTAGTAGTATATAAGTGGTAGTATAGAAGTTATACAGTGGCTGTAGTAGTATACTGGTTGTAGTAGTATATAAGTGGTAGTATAGAAGTTATACAGTGGCTGTAGTAGTATACTGGTTGTAGTAGTATATAAGTGGTAGTATAGAAGTTATACAGTGGCTGTAGTAGTATACTGGTTGTAGTAGTATATAAGTGGCAGTATAGAAGTTATACAGTGGCTGTAGTAGTATGCTGGTTGTAGTAGTATATAAGTGGTAGTATAGAAGTTATACAGTGGCTGTAGTAGTATACTGGTTGTAGTAGTATATAAGTGGCAGTATAGAAGTTATACAGTGGCTGTAGTAGTATACTGGTTGTAGTAGTATATAAGTGGTAGTATAGAAGTTATACAGTGGCTGTAGTAGTATACTGGTTGTAGTAGTATATAAGTGGTAGTATAGAAGTTATACAGTCGCTGTAGTAGTAGTATATAAGTGGCAGTATAGAAGTTATACAGTGGCTATACTGCTTGTGACTTGTAATACCAATTATAATGGTATGGAATTTAATATTTCTGTTTTTTTCACAGGAGAGGAGATGCATGAACTTCAGCGCAAGGATATCTCCGACCTCAAGCGTCTCAACAACGAGGAGGTACAGAACTACTTTTCTACCGTAGCATATTGAAGAGTTACATGCAACGTTGTCGTCGGTGATGAGAGGCGGAGCGGGACGTAGCTAAGGCGGTAGAGTGTCCATCTGTGAAGCTGTCGGTCATCGGATCGATCCTTCTCAGTGGATCCATTTGCATTTTGGGCTAATTTCCGTTCCAACCTATGGCTCAGTGTCATTATCAGGATAATGTGACTGAGAGGGATATCGGTTTATAATCCATACGGGACGATATCCCAATGAGGCAACACTGTAAAGCCAACATCAGCATGCTGTCACAAGTCGGTACTAGGCTTGATATTTGTTGTTATATGTTTGATTTGGTAAATAATATGTGTTCATTGAATAACATTCTTTATCTGCTTCGAAGCATTGCTCTTCAGGTAATATACAAGTTTAGATATTTACACAAATTAGATGCATGAATTAATGCTGTTGAATACAATGTAAGCTAAAATTTCATTGGTTGTGTATGGGTGGGGGGCGGCTTGACAATGGGGGTTCTCTGTTTTTTCGAAGTGTGGTGTTTGAGGCATTTGAGTTGTAGAGGTTTACGAGGTCCCGGGTGGTTTTAGGCGGGGGGTGGGTTTTGGGGGTTTGGTTTGTGGTTATTGGGGTTTTGCTTTTTTTGGGGGTTTTTTTGTGGTTTTGTTTTTGGGGTCAGTCCCCACTGACACTCAAACACATTTTACTAAGTTGCATTGATTTTTTTGGCCCTGCGCCAACGTTCTACACTGCAGCAGTATGCATGACCTTTTTAATAAGGTAAAACAGGAAAACATTTTAGCCTTTTTGAGGGCAGCTGGACTGTACCACCTTATATAGTTTACTAAATGGATTCTATCAATTATTAATAAAACTTTTCTTTTTCTATGGGAATTTGTTTCCCTTGAACATAAATATATGATTGTGAGCTTTCTAATTTAATTAGTGTCTATTGGCACATAATTGATTGTCTGCTTTTACATGTAAAAGTGATGGTTTGAACCAAAAACAAACATTTCTCGCCGTGAATATGGCCTATGCTGCCGACACGGCGTAAAGCAACCACCAATCAATCAATCAATCAATTGGTCTGGCTTGGCAATGGTTACACAGTTAATACTCATGTGGTGATTTAGGTAACTTAGATGTTACTAGGGCGGAAAACCGGGGTGGAAATGCTAGCCATTTGATGCATTAGATAACACCGCCTTGCCAATGTCAGGGTCTGTACGGAGCCTGAACAATCTTGAACTTCATTTGCCCCATTTCAAAGCCTTGAAAAGCCTTGAATTTAACCTATTTTGGGTAATTAGTCTTGAAAAGCCTTGCATTCCATTAAACTATCCCCACTGATCTAAATTAGTTTGAAATCGCCATTCACCATTGTTGTTTTTTCCTGAAATCCAAATGAAAATCCTTTTGAATTCCTATCAAAAAGAGACTTGAAAAGCCTTGAAATAGCCTTGAATTCCATATGTGTACAGACAGACACATGTGTACGGACCGTGCGATGTAGACAGATTGCAGTGTGCCTGATCCGGGTAGTGTTGCTTCCACACAGGTGCTGGAGAAAGAGGTGGCGCAGGCTACAGGCGCTGACCTGCGCAACTGTGTCAAGAAGTCTGAAGCTGAGAAGGTGGACCTGAACCGCATCATCATCGACAGCAAGCAGCGCATCGCAGGTAAGTTGGCCCCCTTCGCTAAAGCAGAGACCCCGCTTAAGGAGCATGGTTCGATGGTTTTTAATTCATGACATGATGTTTAATGAATGATGAATTGAAGACCGAACAATATTGCTAAGCTAACAAATTACATCTGGCATAGTTCTAATACTTGCATATGACTTTGATGTGATATCTAAAGACTGAGCTCAATTTAAAGTTGCATAATCCGATGGAAGCATATGTTCAAAACCAAAACATTGATCTAGATTTTATGCTACACATCCAAGTTAGCTTCTGGTCCACTCTTGAATCACACCTTTGGGGTTTAGGAAATTAAGGAAATTCATAAGTGAAAACACTGCACTGCTCCTGTACAAGACTACAATATTGCCTGTTATAGATTACAATGACATCATATATGAACTCTTAACAAAACAACAAAAGATCAAACTGCAAAGAATTCAGAACCAGGCACTAAGAACAGTTTACCAAGGCAAGATACTCAGTGTGGCTGAACTGCACAAGAAAGCAAAACTGGATACTCTCTCAGAGCAAAGGGACCTACACCTGATGGCACTAATGCACAAATGCGCAAAAGATGAAAAATTCATTGACCGCACAAATAGAATAACAAGAAGAGGAGCCTCCACTCTGCTCAATGTACCACACCCTTCAACAAATAAATATATCGGAGCACCAATCTACAAAGGTAGTGTCATGTGGAATGACCTCCCTATCAGAGTCAGAGAAACAGAAACAATACTTGCCTTCAAAAATGCATATAGAGCCCACCTGGTTATTCAGGCCCTTGAACGACCACTGCAGTAATTACTAGCAAAGCCCTGAGCTCCTGCCCCCCCGCATCCTCGCTTGCTCTCCTGTGGGTTTTTTCCCCCCTACCACCCACCCCAATGGGACCCCCTCCCCTGCCACCACCCTTAACCATCATGAACAAACCATCAACACACCGAACATCCTACACAACTATCAATCTGTTTAAACACATTGAACATTATATAAGACAGACAAAACGTCTTGTTAACCATAAATTTGCTTGTTTTATAAGAGAAAACATGTAACCCACAACGATTGTTTGAGCTACCCTGGGTATACATCTTCTACTCGGTGCTGCTCCCAATTTTTGAATGAACCACAGTGACTGGTGCTGTACATTATACAGCAGGAGCCACTCCCTTAATTCTTCAGGATCGGTGCTGTGACTAATACAGCACTGACCAAACTTTGACTGTTTAGAATGTCAATTCCAATAGTAAGATGGCCGGAAGACCAGTGCTTCGGCGCTGACAAATGTCATATTCAGATGAATAAATACTTTACCAAAAAACAAAAAAAAACTCTCCCCGGCTTCGACAGGCCACTATGTGACCTACTAAGCGTAGCAATACTATATTGGCCGATATGCACACATACATTTATTTTGCATGCTTTCGCATCAATTATCTCCAAACTTAGCCATTTATAACCAAAATTACTCCAAATTATTGAGGGACAAACAGAAAGAGAGAGAGAGGCAGAAGGAGGGAGAGAGAACAGAGAAAGGAGTAAAGACACAGAAAAATAGGCTGATAAACAGAAAAAGTGGAAGGTGTGATGAGTTATTCAAATATATGGGTTGTTCTCAGAAACTGTGTACCACTTTTGTGACATGAAACCAAAAGTGAAAACATTCCAAAATAATAGGAGAAAAAATTCCAAATAATAGGAGAATCCATATTCATATGAAGGTTTATATGTTGTATGTCAGAGTTGTTTTTGTTATTTCACTTTTTGATTTTTATCTTATACAAATTGAGAAAGCTGTTAAAATTAACCATGTAACATCCATCCATGACATCATTTTAACACACATCTGTCACATCATTCCAAGACACACAACAAATTCAAACAAGGTTTTATTGATTACAGTTTTCTTACACGAGAAAAGTAGAAATTTATTTTGGGTAGATACAAAATCATATTAAGCATATTTTGGATACATTTTGTGGGATAGATTAAATACATGTAGTATTGCTAACATACTTAATGTACCGAGCCAACAATAACTATTTGACTTAGCCCCAAAAAGAAGGCAAAATCATTAACAATACAATGTGGAAACCAAATATGTATTACACAGTTTCTGAGAATGACCCATATATAACAGAAACTCAAAACCAGTACAGGGGATTATCCAATGTTAATTGTGAGTGGTGTATACAGAAGGAATCCTACAGTGTGTAAGTGGAATGTGTCCTTTGCTTGTAGTGCTGGAAGAGCAGAAGGACACGACACAGAAGGAATCGGGCGACCTCCGTCAGTCCCTGCGTGACGTTGAGAAGGCCCGCCTGGAGGCGCGCCGAGAGCTGCAGGAGCTCCGCAGACAGGTGCCACGCTTTCATTTCCACCATGGTATTTGTTGAGGCAGGGTCCGTACGGGGCGTGGACAGTCTTTAACAGTCTTGAACTTCATTTGTCCCATTTCAAGGCCTTGAAAAGCCTTGAATTTAACCTATTTTGGGTCATTAGTATTGAAAAGCTTTGAATTCCATTAAAATGTCCCCACTGATTTAAATTAGTCTGAAATCGCCATTGTTGGTTTTTCCTAAAAATCCAAATGAAAATAGTCTTGAATTCCTATCAAAAACAGCCTTGAAAAGCGTTGAAATAGCCTTGAATTCCATATCTTCACATGTGTAATGACCCTCCCTATGAGGGGTGGGTGCAAACAGGGTTACCGAACACGGTAGCTGAATTGGTAAGAGTCAAACCAATGACTTACAAAATTTATACTTGTTGCTAACTAGCCTGGCGCTCTGCATTACTAAGATAGGGCAAGGACTGGTTAGCTCATTAGCAGGATAATGTGACTGAGTGGGGAATCGGGTCAAATACCTGGCAGCCTAGTCTCCCAGTGGGGCAGCACTATAAATTCACCATGAAAACGCACTGTCACAAGTCGGTATCCATCCTGATATAACCTTAGATGTTGCCTTGATGTAAAACCCCAACAAATAAACAGCTCTTGAGAAATCATGGAATATTAAGTAAAGGATTGGGATGGGGGAGCGGGGGGGGGGGGATCATACCCTAATTCCTGTATGTAAATACACCGGGTCACAGTTTCAGTCCTTTCTCAGGGACCAGCGAACATTGACTAATTCAAAAGAAGTGTATTGGAAGGAACTGGAGTGGCCGAAGTGCAATAAATAGCGTGTTGGATTAGGTATATCTTTACGACCGTGAAATATCCATGCTACCCAATAGAACTGCAAATACCTCATTCCTGCACTATGTTGAGTACCTATGCTGTACACTATACCTCATAGGCTGCTCCCCCACTTTTAATGTTCCGAATGGGGTGTGCTGCACACAATGCAGCACGTTCCACTTCCCCATTATCATGTACAAACCAAATGTGATCACTTCAATTGCTGGAAGACCAGTGCCTCGGCGCTGACAAAATATCTGTTCAGATGAATAATAATGTTCACGGTGCAGTTTAGTTTGTTAATTAACTTCCCTGGTTTCCGCTGTGATGTGCTTCAGGTGAAGATGCTAGATTCTGAGCGCAGTAAACTGGGGTCGGAGGTGAACGAACTGCAGGACCGCGTTGCCCATGATGAAGAGAAGGAAGAAATCGCCCGCAAGGAGAACTTTGGGCTGAAACAGAAGGTAATAAATATAACAAATCTAGCTAGGAATATGGATACGGAAGCGGTGTGCAGTGTGCACTGTGCGGTGTGAAGAATGGGTGTGCGGGATGTGTTTTGTAAGACTTCACGTAGATAAAAGATTTACCCCGTACTGCAGTAGCCTGAGTCGGGGTGAAGACCAACCCTATATTTTTTTTTTCTTGAAGATTTATACTGCCTATTATGGATAAGTCTGAATAGACTTGTTTTCACCATTAGACAGTTTTTCGATAGAAAGCCCGAGCCTACACTTTTACCGACCCAAGGAATTTTTAACCTCCCATACCACATAGACATGGTATGAAAGCAACTGGCCTTTGATGACACTGTAAGTTATACACAGCAGTGGAAATCCAAATTGGCAGAGGTGGGGGTATGGGGAATAGAACCACCGACCTTCATATTAGGAGTCCAACCTAGAAAAAAGTCAGACACTCTAACTACTCCGCCACAGAGAACACCGCTATATAAAAGTTGGCGAAAAGTATCTACATGCTGGGTAAATTAAATGAGCAGATAAATTCTTAATTTAAAAACCAAAATATATTCTTCCCATACATCTTCATATTTACCCGCTACTTCTAATTTGAAAAATATAATAAAACATATAGGGGCCTACTTTAACTCACTTTAAAAATTAAATTAACGGCATTCTATGGTCGTCATCTTGTCTTTTTGCATTCTCTCCCATTTCACCAACTCTGTGCCGTGTACGTAGCCATTTGATTCATGTAGATATGTGGATGCTTTCTGCTTAGCTGAATGGCACTGGTACCATATGCCGTCAGTAGAATATAATTTCATTGACAATAGCGAAATAGCTTTGCAATAAAAATCCAAAAATCCCGATTGTACAACTTGGAGGTGTCATAATAGTCCACATGGGTGGGCGGAGTTATTTCAAATGGGCCTCAGTCGTTGGCTTTGACCCATTTGAAATCATTCCATCTTCATCCACTTTTGACTACTACATATGCCTGCGCGTAATGTCAAATGGCGCCTTTCGGGTATAGAGTGTAAACTAATTGGTCACCAGGTGGTGGAGACCGAGGCAGGCCGGGAGGCTCTCCGCAAGGAACTCACCAACCTACAGCGGAAGTTTGCCGAATTCGAAGACGATGTGCGTGTGCGCGAGCGAGACTACCAGAACGCGCTTGAAGACTCGCGACGCTGCGAGAAGAAGCTGGACGATAATAGGCGCAACCTGGAGGTATGTCAAGCAGGCTATCTGTCACATGGGGTTTCCTATTGGTTAGAGATCTGGATCGGGGGGAGGGGGGTGTTACAAGGGAAGGGACGGAATATTGGAGGCCTAAGGTGGTGGCACTGATTATTAAATTGCCAACTCAGAAATGTTCTTGAAAATGCAAATGATTATACCTTTAGGATTAATTATTTATTATTTATTGATCATTTATTATTTTATGAAAGAAAAACAGCTTCATGCCCCAGATCTCTGACTATTCAAACCTAAGTGCTAAGTAATAGCTATTTGATCATATTGTTGGAATGTTGGGCCAGTTTGAAGCTTCACATAACTAATCATTCCTATCGCGTTTTCTCTGTCTTTCTCTCTCTCCCTCATTCTGTCTCTCTCTCTCATTCTGTCTCTCTCTTGCTGTTTCTGTCTGTCCCTCTTTTTGTCGACCTTACCCTCCCCCCCTCTCTCCTCAAACCTCCCTCCTCCCTTCTTTCTTCCTCTCACTCCCCTCTCTATATTTCTGTCCATCGCTCTTAATCCTCTCTCCCCTCTCCTTTCCACTCTTCCTCCCCTCTCACTCCCCTCTCCCACATTCCCTGCTCTCTTCCCATCCCCTCTCTTTCCCCTCTTTCTCTGGTAATGTCTACCTCTTTCTCCTTCGTTCCCTTCACCCCTCTCTCCTCTCTTTACTCCAGTCCCTCTCTTTCTTCTTGCCTCTCTCCTCCCTCTCTCGTATCTTTCTGCTTTCTATCCGCTGCCTATTGGCCACTCGTGGCTTACACATGCTTTTCTGCTCCAGGGGGAACCTCCCCCTGAATGTATTGGGTGTCAGTCCCTGCTGACACTCAAACACATTTTACTAAGTTGCATTGATTTTTTGGCCCTGTGCCAACAGTTCTACACTGCAGACAGTATGCATGACCTTTTTAATAAGGTAAAACAGGAAAACATTTTAGCCTTTTTGAGGGCAGCTGGACTGTACCACCTCATATAGTTTACTAAATAGATTATATCAATTATTAATAAAACTTTTCTTTTTCTATGGGAATTTGTTTCCCTTGACCACAAATATATGATTGTGAGCTTTCTAATTTAATGAGTGTCTATTGGCACATAATTGATTGTCTGCTTTTACATGTAAAAGCGATGATTTGAACAAAAAACAAACATTTCTCGCCGTGAATATGGCCTATGCTGCTGACATGGCGTAAAGCAACCACCAATCAATCAATCAATCAAGCTTTCTATCCATCTCTCTTTCTCCTCTCTCCTCTCCTGTCTTTCTGTCCATCTCTCTTTCTCCTCCCCTCTCTCCCCTCCCTCCTGTCGCTCGGCCCATCTCTCTTTCTCATCCCTCTTGCCCCCTCTTCCTGTCACTCTGTCCATCTCTCTTTCTCCCCCCTCTCCCTCCTCTCTCTCCCTCTCCTCCCTATCACTCCATCTGCCCAACTCTCATCTCTCCATCTCTCCTCGCTTCAGGTGCAACTGGACAACACCAACGCCGATATCGGGGACCTGAAGCTGAAGCTGAGTGGGGCTGAGGGCCGTGTGAACGCCCTGGAGGCCCAGCTAGCCCGCGTCGAGGGAGCCAAGCGCGATGTGGAGTTCAAGCTCTCTAGCATCCACTCCTCGCTGAGGCGGACCATTGGGTTCCGCCAGGACATGCCGCGCCCTGTCAGCCCAGTCCGTACGAGGAGCATCAGCCCGCGCCGAGGCCGCCCCACGTCACCAACTAAAGGCATGTGGAAGGCCTAGATAAAAGACTCACCCCTCCCTATCCAGATAAAGGATAAAAGACTCATCCCTATCCAGATAAAGGACCCACCCCTATCTAGATAAAGGATAAAAGACTCACCCCTCCCTATCCAGATAAAGGATAAAAGACTCACCCCTATTAAGATAAAGGACCCACCCCTATCCAGCTAAAGGATAACAGACTCACCACTCCCTATCCAGATAAAGAATAAAAGACTCATCCCTCCCTATCCAGATAAAGGATAAAAGACTCATCCCTCCCTATCCAGATAAAGGATAAAAGACTCACCCCTATCAAGATAAAGGACCCACCCCTATCCAGATAAAGGATAAAAGACTCACCCCTCCCTATCCAGATAAAGGATGAAAGACTCACCCCTATCCAGATAAAGGACCTATCCAGATAAAGGATAAAAGACTCACCCCTCCCTATCCAGATAAAAGATAAAACACTCACCCCTATCCCAATAAAAGATAAAACACTCACCCCTATCCCGATAAAAGATAAAACATTCACCCCTATCCCGATAAAAGATAAAACACTCACCCCTATTCCGATAAAAGATAAAACATTCACCCCTATCCAGATAAAAGATAAAAGACTCACTCCTATCCAGATAACAAATAAAACATTCACCCCTATCCCGATAAAGGATAAAACATTCACCCCTATCTAGATCAAAGATAAGACTCACTCCTATCCAGATAAAAAATAAAACACTCACCCCTATCCCGATAAAAGATCAAACATTCACGCCTATCCAGATAAAAGATAAAACACTCACTCCTATCCAGATAAAGATTAGAGACTAACCTCTATCCAGATAAAAGATAAAAGACGAACTAAAATCTTTAAAATGGCAGCCACAGGAAGCTCTCAATGCGAAGTCTATTAATGTACATAATTTCATAAACTCTTCACTCAATAATAGTGGGCACTGATAAATAAGCATTTCATCTATATATTTATTTAGCACTTTAGATTACAAAACCCAGCCTTCCGACACTTTCTGGTGGGTTATTCAGCAGCCCTGTCACAGGAGCAGGGCTGTGGGAGTAACGTGGGGAAGCCCTGGTAATCGGCTGCTGACCCGCTGTCGTTTTAGACTGGCTGAAGGGAAGCTGTGAATACTACCCATGGACTGTAAAGGGGCTTTTGTCATTTTCACCTGTGAATACAGGGCCGCGTTCAGGGTACGCCTTCGAGTTGACTCCACAACGTCTTTTTGGCTTATTTGCATTCAGGGTGCGCCTCCGAGCCGTCTCGGAGACGTCTCCCTTTTCTGACAGGAGACAAAAAGTGGCTTGAAAATGGCCGGCGAATTCAGTGGTTTCAGCCAATCAGAGCTTTTCTTTTCCATTGCAAATGGCTACCTCAGGCAACCGACTGCTTTTGCCATTAAGACTAGTGTGACATTGGGAATTTCTCCGAGGCGCACCCTGAATGCGGCCCAGGTGAAAGGGTGCATGGGGGGGGGAGGAGACAATTCAGCATTCTCAGTTAGGTGCGATAAGAGTTCATCACTTATACTCAGCTACCATGAAGGTTCATCATTTCCTGCATGTACTCTCGCCAGTCTGTATGACATTTGTCTAATTAAAGCTGCATAGTCCGATGAAGCATCACATTTTCAAAACCAAAACAATTATCCCAAACAGCACACAGTCGTCGGCCCGACGGCGGCCGCTCCGGCGGCCCGAAGGTGGAAAACGCCGTCGGGCCGACGTTGTTTTGTCCAACCTCCCGCCGTCGGGGCGACGGCGGCTGCCGCCGTCAGGCCGACGGCAGCAGCCGCCGTCGCCCCGACGCCGTCGGGGCGATGGCGGCTGCCGCCGTCGGCCCAATGGCGACAAAAGCCGTCGGGCCGACGTTGTTTTGTCCAACCATCCACCGTCGACTCGACGGCGGCTACCGCCGTCGGGGCGACGGCGACAAACGCCGTCGGGCCGACGTTGTTTTGTCCAACCATCCACCGTCGACTCGACGGCGGCTGCCGCCGTCGAGTCGACGGCGACAAACGCCGTCGGGCCGACAAGCCGAGAAGACACTGTCACTGTAAAAATATTAGTTTTATTCAAAATTAATAGAAATCGAGATCCCATACCATATAAATTTAATATAGTCTGTACGTATTGACACTATAGTGACAGTGTCTTCTCGGAAAAAAACAAGATGGCGGTCCTTCGTCAAAATTCCGTTCAGGGTAATTCAAATCGTATTAACATGAATAATTCCATTAATACTTCGTAATAAATTACAAAACTTTTACAAAATAATCTAAACATATTAATAAACAAACCTGGTAAATGATTCCTTAAAATTCCTGGGATTTCTGGAGTTACTGGTAGAAAAAGAACACTGATCAACAATCGCACGTGTTCCGGTGGCGATTCGAAGTAAACAAACCGTATCGGATAATTCAAATCGAATTAACACGAATAATTCCATTAATAATTCGTAATAAATTACAAAACTTTTACAAAATAATCTAAGCATATTAATAAACAAACCTGGTAAATGATTCCTTAAAATTCCTGGTATTTCTGGAGTTACTGGTAGAAAAAGAACACTGATCAACAATCGCACATGGTCCGCGGGCGACTCGAGCCGGAATGCAAATTTAAAGAACTGCGCAGGCGCGGCCCACCACGTCGGCTCGACGGTGGCTCGACGGTGGACCAGACGTGGAAAATGAATGCAAACCTGCGGCGGCCCACCACCGTCGAGCCGACGATGGCCCAACAGTGAATCAAAAGTGCAAAAAGGATTGAACCCTAACGTCGGAACACCACCGTCGGGCCGACGATGGCCCGACGGTATACCAAGTGTGGAAAATGAATGCAAACCTACAGCGGCCCACCACCGTCGGGCCGACGATGGCCCGACGGTGAATCAAATCAGGAAATGTGGAAAATGAATGCAAACCTGCGGCGGCCCACCACCGTCGGGCCGACGGTGGCCCGACGGTGGCTCAAAAGTGGAAAGGGATTGATACCCAACGTCAGAACACCACCGTCGGGCCGACGATGGCCCGACGGTGAATCAAAAGTGGAAAGGGATTGATTCCCAACGGCGGCCCGACGGTGGAAAGTCGATCGCGACGGTGCGACCAATAGCCGACGTCGGCCCGACGGCTGTGTGCTATCTGGGATCTCGATTTGATTCTCCATATCTAACTTCTCGCCGTGAATATGGCCTTTGTTGTCGACATGGCATAAAGGACCACCAGTCAATTAATCAATCATCCACTGTAATTAAGTTTCAAGGAAATGGTAACTCTATATAATGAGGATGTTGAAATAAACTTGATTGAATTGAATTGAATTGAATGTCTCTACTTGCTAAAATACCAGTATCATTTTCCACAGGATTTGAGAACACCTACACTACGACGACCAATGGACGCGGCAGCCCGATCCCGAGGACGGGCTCGCCGGCCCGGGACCGGTCCCGCAGTCCGGGCCGCGCCCTGTCTCCATCCCGCCAAGGCGATTCGTCCATGTCCGTCGCCGACATCGACCCCGAAGCCGTCCGAGGCGCACTCCGCGACTTCGTGCAGCAACTTGCTGGGGCTGAGCGCGATCGTGTGAGTCTAGCCGAAATGTTCTAAATGACCACACAATACCACTTCCTGTGTGGTATGCGCATATGAACCCTCTAATGGCTGCCCACACCCTAGACAAAAAATTGACCCCTGTCAGTGATAACCCTGCTTAAGTAGTAACTAGCTGACCAGACGGGATGGCCGAATGGGTTGAGCGTCCGTCTCCCATTTTGGTAGATGGTGGGATTCGAACCCAGGTGACTCCCTGTTGCTGATGTTGCACAACCTGTATGACCACCAGCCGAGATGGTCGAATGAATTGAGCGTCCGTCTCCCGTTTTGGTAGATCGTGGGATTCGAACCCACGGGACGTAGCTCAGGCGGTAGAGTGTCCACCTTACCGCAGGTCATCCTATCGATCCTGCTCAGTGGACCTATTTGTAGTTTGGGCTATTTTCCATTCCAACCAGTGATCCACAATTGGATCAGCAAAGGCGGTGGTGTGTGCTGTCATGTCTGTGGGAAAGTGCATATAAAAGACCTCTTGCTGCTTATCAGGAAGACTAGCCTATGTGGCGGCAGGAGGTTTCCTCTAAAGAAATATGTCAGAATGACCATATGTTTTACGTCCAATAGCCGATGATAAAAATCAATGTGCTCTGCCAATTTGGATTTCCACCACTGTATATAACTTAGAGTGTCATCAAAGGCCAGTTGCTCTCATACCATGTCTATGTGGTGTGGAGAGTTAAAAATCCCTTGGGTCATTAAAAGTGTAGACTTGGTCTTTCTGTCGACCAACTGTATAATGGTGAAAACAAGACTATCCAGAATTATCCAAAATAGACAGTATCAATCTTCAAGAAAATAACATAACCATTTGTTAAATGAATGCTCCGCCTTGCAGGACGATTCAGTGTGCCAGATGCGTAGCCTGAGCTCACAGCTGAAGGAGATGGAAGAGGACCGTGACCGCACTGAGAACCGCCTCCACCAGCTGCAGCGGTCTCTCGTAGAGGCCGAAGAAGGTAAAGCAGGCACTTACCGCAGTACACATGCGCTTACCGCAGTGCACTTGGATTTAGCGCAGTACACTTGCACTTACTGCAGTGCACTTGGATTTAGCGCAGTACACTTGCACTTACTGTAGTTCACTTGCTCTTACCGCATTGCACTTGCACTTACCACAGTGCATTCATACTTAACCACAGTGCACTTTCAATTACCACAGTGCATTTTCACTTACCGCAGTGCATTTGCACTTACCACAGTGCATTTGCACTTACTGCAGTGCATTTGCACTTACCACAGTGCACTTGCACTTACCGCAGTGCATTTGCACTTACCACAGTGCACTTGCACTTACCCACTGCACTTGCACTTACTGCAGTGGACTTGCACTTACCGCAGTGCTCTTCTCGCTTACCACAGTGCAGTTGTACTTATCGCTGCCTAGCCTGACGCTTAGCGTTACTAGTATAGGGCAAGGAGCAGTGGAATGAGGCAGACCAATTGTCCGCAAATTGAAATTTCCCCTGCTTAATCAACTAATCTACAAAAAAACAATAAAGAACAAAACAAAAACTGACAGAGCAGACATCATGGTAGTTTCTGGTGAAGAATTAAACTGTATGACACAATGCGGCACTGTTTGTGCATTAAATACCTTATTTCTGTGTCATGTGTTATAAGCAAGAACCAAGACTTACTGAACTGCTATATTGTGCCAGAACTTAAAACTACATAGTCCGATGAGAACATCAAATTTTCAAAACCAAATAATTATCTATATTTGATTCTACATATCTAACTTGGATACTGGTGAACTTATTAAACATTTGCCACCACATAGAAGGGAATACTAAGACAATTAAATAGAATATGTTACTGCTGAAGCCTATGGTGTCAGAGTTTTGGCATGTTTAACCAAATTTATTTACCATGTTTGCACTTCAAATATCTCAAAAGTTAGCCATTTAAAATCCAAGTTATTTCAAACTAAAGTAAGGTGGATTATAACGACCAATCTATTTATCTCAGAAAATGACAGAAATTCAAGAACATCGGACTATGCAACTTTAATTATTATTCGTATTACTAGCTGACATATCGCCACTTTCTTCTCCTGACAGACAAGAAGGGAATTGACGGGCGCCTTGCGTCTGCGCAGACCGCCCTTATGCTGCAGGAAGAAACTATTCGCCGCAACGAGCGTGAGCGGAAGACGATGGCCGACAAGATCTCTAACCTTGAGAGGAACATTGTTGCGTTTGAGAGTGAGAAACGACAGCTCCAGGTGAAATATAAATAGAAACTAAGCTGTGAATTTTACCGACCCACCCCGGAGGGGGAGGCTAATGACTAACAAGTGTACACATAAACAATACCCATACATAGGGAGGGAAAATAATTCACCAGAATCCAGAAACCAGAAACAGCTGTTTCTGCGGCATTTATATAAACTGATCCCAGTGTCTTCTCCCATGTTTTAATAAAGTACCAGCCGGGTATAAGTACTACTGCTGACACTGGTTCTGGGCTGAAACATCGGAGAAGGCACTGGGATCAGTTTATATCAATTCCGCAGAAAATATGCATATTTTAATCACGAATGTGGGGGGTCAGTCCTAAGCATTGCTTATTCATATTAGATATCTGGAAATCCATTTGCTGTTAGTTTTAACATTGTTGCAATATTCAGTCCATTGTGTGTTCTCATGGGGAAAGTACTCCATGACGACAAGTGTTTCCATAGATCAACTTGTAATCTTAGTCAAAGTTAAGGGTCAAAAACCCTTGACCTATTCACAGCGACACGTATCAGTTTAAAGAGAAAGTAACATAACCAAAATAACTTGACTTATTCACAATTATTATGATCAAATATGACTAGTTATATTTGTGTATGGCTTGACACAACCTATTCTGGTAACTGCAGTAAGTGCAAATGTACTGTATTAAATGTCAATGACTTACAAAATTGATACCTGTCGCTATTTAGTCTGGTGCTCGGCATTACTAGGATAGGGCAAGGATTGGTTTGGTCAGTGTCAGGATAATGTAACTGAGTGGGATATCAGGTCATGGCATAGGCGGCCCAGGCTTCCTGTGGGTATAAAGTAGGCATGAGTGCGCACTGTCACAAGTCAGTACCCTTCCTCATATTACCTTAGATGTTGCCAGCACGTTAAACCCCCCAACAAACAAACTTCATAAGCAACTGTTTCAAGAAATAGTATAAATTTTAACTAACTTTAATTGAAGAATAAAGAGAAGCGCAAAGCTGTTATCAGGTATCAAACTATTGACTCAATTGTGGATAGAACTTGCTTCTTATCACTTAATCCCTCCCTTTCTCTTGTCATACTATAAAGTCCACAGCTGGAATCTGTGGTTGTATGGGCAGGCTATGGTGAAATCAATAGAGGCAAAGAGAAAGGAAGAGTATAAATAGTGAAAGTAGAGAGCCAATCCCTCAGGTTTATTATTTATAGTGGTCCATGGGTCTGGTATGGCACACCACCTGACCTTATTCTCCAATGAGAATCAAGCATCTAAAGCTCCACCAATGAACATCAAGCATTCCGGGGTTTCCAAGGATACAGTGCTCTGCCCACCACCACCATGAGGTGTGGCTGCCTTGGCCACCACCTGCCCTGAGCTGAGTGTGGTGATCCGTGACTAACAGAGGGGGGAGGGGGTAGTCAATAGAGCTCCAAGTGACCCTTACACACTATCTGACTAACACACAATGACCATTGACCATGAATAAAGTATCACCAGCAACTACATAAAAACAATCATGCACCTGGCCCTATATACCTTTTACACAAATAGACCATTTGGATTCCCCCACTAATGCGTTTTATCGGAATATTTTACAATAGGACAAGAGTGCGAAGCAGAGAGCTAATGAGACGAAGCTTGAAGAAGACAAGAAGAACCTGCGTCTGAGCCTCGATGATGCCGAGAACCGCGTCACACGCGGGGAACTTTCCCGCCGCAGTCTGGAGGGAGAACTGCAACGTATGAAGCTTGCCATGACTGACAAGGAAACCGAAAACCAGGTACAGTTTTTCCCAGATGTGTTTTGATTTTGACCAGATGGGATGGCGAAATGAGTTGAGCGTCTGTCTCCTGTTTTTTGAGATCGGGGGATCCGAACCCATGGGTTTGTGGGTTCGAAAACTGGTTGAGTCAAACCAAAATGATTTAAAAATTGATTCTTGTCACTTCCTAGCCATGCGCTCGGCATTATTCGGATAGGGCAAGGACTTGTTGGCTCAGTGTGAGGATAATGTAACAAGGTGGGATATCAGGTCATGGTGCTGGCAGCCTGATCTCCCAGTGGGGCAGCATTATAAAGTCACCATTAGTATGCACTGTCACAACTCGGTACCCATCCTGATATGACCTTAGATGTTGCTAGGATGTAAAACAACAAACAACTGTTTTGAATTTAGCTTCACATACTACTAGATAGCTATTAATGCAGAATTTACAGTACGCACACGGAGTCAACCTATTTGAAACCACTTTACCCACAAACAGATATGTGTATGCAAAATTGTCTTTCGATTATATCATTGTATTTTTGTTTATTTAACATTCATGTATATTTAATCATTCACCAGGTCAAGGGTTAAGCAAAATACTTGATACTTGTTGCTAACTAGCTTTGCTCTCGGCATTATTAGGATTGGGCAAGGATTGGTTTCCTCAGTGTTAGGATATTTTGACTGAGTGGGATATCGGGTTATGGTACTGGTGGTCTGGTCCCCCAATGGGGCAGCACTATCAACTCGCCATGCATGCACACTTTCACAAGTTGGAACTCATCCTGATATCACCTGAGATGGTATTAGGACAAAAAACGCTAACGTCCAAACAATATATATTTATGTCCTAAAGAACTTCCACTCTGGATTCCTTTTTCTGGTTCTCCAAGACTTTACATTGTAATTTTTAGTGATTACATCTACATTTAATCATGTTCTAGAAAACATCCACACTGAATTGCTTTCGCTGGTTCTCCAAAACTTCAAAATGTAATTTTTACTCATCATGTCTAGTATATTTAATCATGTTCTGAAGAACTTGCACACAGGATTCGTTCACAAGTTCTCCAGGACTGCAAATTGTAATTTTTACTCGTCATATCTAGTATATTTAATCATGTTCTGAAGAACTTACACCCGGCATTCTTTTTGCAGGTTCTCCACGACCGCATCGAGAGCCTCCAGAGGCAGATGGTGGACCTGGACACCAAGTGCCAGTCCCTGCAGCTCACTATCGACCGCCTCAGCCTCGCTCTCGCCAAAACCGAGGAGGAGGAAAGCCAGCAGAAGGAAAAGGTCAGACAAGTGTTCTGTCATTAAAGTTGCATAATCCAATGGTTTTGAATTTCTACCATATTTAAATATGTTACTAACCAACTCTTCAGATCAGTTCACGCAATCATCATTGTGTTTACATACTAATATTATTCATTGCACATGGCAACATAAATACCGATATGGATTGAGCAATTTCTCTGGCTGGTGTAACCGACCCTCCGTTCTTTATTGTTAAAGGAATATTTGTTGGCAGCGAGTGACCTTTGGCAGCACGTTCACTGCTTATTAACCCACCAGATCGTGATACTAGTTATTATTATTATTATTATTAATATTATTATCCTCTTCTTTGATGCAGGCTTGTGGTAGCCTATACAAAGCTCGTAGCTCTCAGCTCTAGTGGTATGCAGCCTCGAAATCATACAGGAATGTTTCTCTGGCCCAGGCCCTGTCCAGCGCATTCTTGAATTGATTCATGGTAGCTGCTTCCACCGCTTCTTCCGGTAGCTCATTCCACATGTTTATCACTCGCTGTGAAAAGAAGGCCCCTCTGAGTGAGCTGTTGTCCAAGACTAGATAGGAGCCTATTAATTGTGATTAAATCCACTGATTTGCATATATACTGTGCATGTATTTGAAAATAGGTGTATATATATTTTTTAATTTTTTTACAAAAAAGGTAAAGGCAATTCTAGAACCATGCAATACATATTCACTGAATGCATGATACTTTTATTGGACTGGAATTTTACACAGTTACTACTACAGCTGATACTTCATTTATAAAATGTATAATACTTTTCGTATCAAACAGGACTTGCATGCAGTTACTATTACAACTGATAGTAGTTTTATTTATGTATCAAGGAATTGTACTGTATGGCCGGAAGACCAGTGCTCTGGCGCTGGCAAGAGATATTATTCGATGAATAAAATATACTTTAGTAAAAAAAAAAATTTAAAAGGTGCTCAAGCTAATTACCAGAAACCGGGCAACATTGCCCTACTATCCAGCACATCTAGTACTTAGTTCCATTCTTATATTCATATAAAACTCCTCTTTATATAACATATAACGATGTTTCACAAATCTGACCAACATTGTGTCATTTAAGTTGCATAATCCGATCGTTTTGTTTGTTTGTTTGTTTGTTGTTGTTTTACGTCCTAGCAACATCTAAGGTCATATCAGGACGGGTACCGACTTGTGACAGTGCGCACTCATGGCGACTTTATCGTGCTGTCCCACTGGGAAACCAGGCCGCCGGCACCATGACCTGGTATCCCACTCAGTCACATTATCCTGACACTGAGCACACCAGTCCTTGCCCTATCCTAATAATGCCGAGCACCTGGCTAGGAAGCAACAAGTATCAATTTTAAAGTCATTGGTTTGACTCGACCGGGACTCGAACCCACGACCCCACGATCTACCAGCACGGGAGACGGACGCTCTAACTCATTCGGCCATCCCGTCTGGTTCCGATCGTTTTGAGTTTCTACCATATTTAAATATGTTACTAACCAACTCTTCAGATCAGTTCACAGAATGTTCATTGTGTCTACAGACTAACATAATGGTGATTCCCTGTTGCTGATGTTGCACATCCGTCTCCCATTTTGGTAGATCATGGGATTCAAACCCTCAGGTTCGGCCCAAGTCGAGTCAAACCAATGTCTTAAAAATTGATACTTGTCACTTTCAAGCCAGGGGCTCAGCATTATTAGGATAGGGTAAGGACTGGTTGGCTCAGTGTCAGGCTAATGTGACTGAGTGGGATATCAGTTCATGGTGCTGGCGGCCTGATCTCCCAGTGGGGCAGCACTGTAAAGTCGCCATGAGTCAGTACCTGTCCTGATATGACCTTAAATGTTGCCACGACCTAAAACTCCAACAACCAACCAACCAACCTGTCTGACCTTCAGGTAAGCTCACTGAGCATCGTTCTCAGTGACTCGACTGCTACCATCAACGAGATGCAGGAGCGCGTGGCCCAGCTGCAGAGGGCACTCACCTCCTCCGAACATGACAGGCGCGTGCTGCAGGAGAGACTTGAAACCACCAGGTTAGGCCACTCCGCAATATGCAAACTAAAGTTGATGCTTTTCAGTTGCCGTCATATTTATTTTAGATACCATCACCTCTGCCAATTTGGATTTCCACCATCATGTATATCTTATAGCGTCATCAAAGGCCGGTTTCTCTCATACCATGTCTATGTGGTGTGGGAGGTTAGAAATCCCTTGGGTCGGTAAAAGTGTGGGCTGGGGCTTTCTATCGACCAACTGTCTAATGGTGAAAACAAGTCTATTTAGACTTATCCATTATAGGCAGTATAAATCGTCAAGAAGAAAGTATATTAGTGTGATTGTTATAATCTGCTTTACTCTAGTTTGAAGTAATTTTTTTTATCTTAGAGGCTTAACTTTTGAAGATATTGGAAGTGAAAATGTCAAATTAATGTTTGCGTGCACATTTTGTTTCTGACCCTGTAGCCTATAGATTGTGATTGCACATGAACTGGTTTTGTTTCTACCTGGTAGCATATACATGGTGTTTGCAGACAAGTACTGGTTTGGTGTCTGCCTTATAGCCTATCCGTTGTGTTTGCAGACAAGCTGACTTTATGTTCATTATGTTTGAAGGCAAGATCTCGTTTTATTTCTACCTTGTAGCCTATGCATTGTTTTTGCAGACAAGAGCTGTTTTTTTTCTACCTTGTACCGTATGCATTATGGTTGTAGACAAGCACTGATTATTTGTCTACCTTGAAGCCTATACGTTGTGTTTGCCATCAAGCACTGATTATTTTTCTACCTTGTACTGTTGTAGCCTTTGCATTGTGTTTGCATACAAGAGCTTATTTTGTTTCTAACTGGCAGCCTATATGTTGTGTTTGCACACAAGAGCTTATTTTCTTTCTAACTGGTAGCCTATATGTTGTGTTTGCAGACAAGAGCTTATTTGGTTTCTAACTGGTAGGCTAAACGTTGTGTTTGCACACAAGAGCTTATTTGGTTTCTAGCTGGTAGCCTATATGTTGTGTTTGCACACAAGAGCTTCTTTGGTTTCTAATTGGTAGCCTACACATTGTGTTTGCATACAAGAACTTGTTTGATTTCTAGCTGGTAGTCTATACGTTGTGTTTGCACACAAGAGCTTATTTGGTTTCTGACTGGCAGCTTTTACATTATGTTTGCACACAAGAGCTTATTTGGTTTCTGACGGGTACCCTATGCATTGTGTTTTCAGGCAAGCCCTGAATGAGGCTAAGAAGCAGAACCATGGCCTTATCGAACGTAACCAGAGCAACACCAACGAGCTGGCCGACAGTGAGGTGCGCCGTGCCGAGCTGGAAGGACAGATCAGGCAGAGTCACACCGTGAGTACACACCACGGGGCGCCACCCCTATATGTTGCGCACACATACTCAATGGCACACATGATGTTTTGATACTGGGGTACTTTCTGGTTCATTAAATGGAATTAATACCATATGAAATAGTGGAATGGATTAATAAATGTGTGTATAACTTACAGGGCCATCAAAGGCCAGTTGCTCTCATACCATGTCTATATGGTGTGGGAAGTTAAAAATCCCTTGGGTCAGTAAAAGTGTAGGCTCGGGGTGTCTATCAATCCACTGTCTAATAGTGAATACAAGACTATTCAGACTTATCCATGATAGGCAGTATAAATAAATCTTCAAGAAAAAAAGAAAGAAATACACAAGTGTATGTTTACAGTTTTAATAGAGAACATAAATATATAGACTACATAATTCACACACTCGTACACACAAGCATACAATAAAGGACGAAAAGGAAATAAGAATGTTTAAAGTTATTTATTTATTTAATAAAATTAATAGAATTAATCTTGGCTGACATATCAGCGGCAAAGTGATGAGGGCCAGGCACGGTGACCCAGGCGCCCTGAGCAGATCGTATCAGTTCAGCAGTTATGAGCAACTCATGACATGTAGATATGACGTCATGATGAGATGACAGCAGTACAGCGCTCAAACCCCTTGTAACATGGGTGGGTGATCGAAGTGGTGTGTAGAGCAGCCAGTGGTGAAGTGACTGACTAGGCGTAGGCGATTGGCGAGGAAGACTAAAGATAGAACACGTGCCTCGTGTGCAAATTATCCATGTTAGCCTGCAGCCAACATGTTTAATGCAACCAACTCTGTTTAAATGCAATTGGAGTGAACAAATAAATAAGTGTTATTTTCACGGGGGATACTGGAAGCATTGTGCAGAGGAAGTATTTATCAAACCATGGAGCTACCTGTATTTCAATCCCTCAGTTCATATCCTAATAAGAAAACTTACCAAAACAAAATTTATATTGCAGTTAAATTGAATTAAATATCATAGGTAGTTGCATCAATTGATGTAATTATCCAGTGTATGTGATATAGATTTCTGGCGAAGATTGTGAGGAGCAGTGTATGTAGATTAGTGTGTGACATCAACGATAAGTGTCAGTCATTAGCAACAGCAACAGCAACAATTAAATCAGTCATAGTCTGTAATAACAGTGGTATTATATACATACAGCTATACATACAGTAATACAAATAATGGGTGGAAAGGATCAAGCTAATTATTTACACTCGTATAATAAATTACGCAACACATATATGTTTTATGCAAAGTATAATTTATTATATGACTATAATAACACAAGATTCTGCGTATCATCCATTTTCAGAGTTAGATGTATTTATTGTATGAAAAGCTAAACTAACTAAGTAGGCCTACCTATGGCTAACTTTGTCATATCAGTCTGTGAAATATTTTGTTGTTGAAATGACTAATTGACCTTGCGGTGACCTTGCAGATGCTGGTGCAGCGCCAAGAGCTGGAGCAGGACCTGAACCAGCGCATCCAAAAGATGCAGTCGGAGAAGAATGCTGTGAGTGAGCGCGTTGCGTCTCTGCAGCGAACACTCGCTGCCATCGAAGGAGACAAGCGTGAGATGGAGCGAGCCTCCATGAGACTCGAGAAGGACAAGAATGCCCTGAAGAAGTGTCTGGACAAGGTCAGTGGAGGCAGCTTGGAAGTAGCGTTGATTCTGTTACTTTCACAAAGACTACAAGCAATACTTAAACTGGACCGAATGACCGAATGAGTAATGTGGGATTAATCTGTGGTGGCCAAGTCAAAGTATCATATATATATATAATTTCCTCCAGTGTGTGACGAGACCGGGGCACCTGCCCGGCAATTAACCTGACAGTTGGGAGGGGCGGCACTGCACCAATGCACACAGAGGAAATATAGGGTGTACATGCTACCCTTGCATTTATACCTGTATAATGCGTTATACGTCACATATATAGCATTATATTATACCTATATAGTGTAAATATCCAGGCATGTGATTTCCCCCGCTTTAACTGGAATTCCTTATTTTTTCTGGCCGCCAAAACCAGAATTCTGGGGTTTTTTAATTCCGTTTTTTTTCTGCCCGGCGAAACACCTCTGAAATACACTTTGCATCCTTCTGACAACTCAGTGGGATGCTGTGTGTCCCCACGATAACAAACATAACATTTGAGGTTTTTTTTCCTGCACCCAATCACATGCCTGAAATATCACTGGTGCCACCCGGTGTCATATCCTGTAACCTCACCAACTTCCTTACTGATAGGCTCCCCTCATATCACCTAAAACATGTCAACTGGTTTCATGGCGTCAGGTTGAACGCGAGAAGATGCGGACTGAGGAGTTGGCGAGCCGGTCGACTATCGAGAAGACGGAGATGGACCGGAGCCTGGTGCGCCTGGAGGAGAACAGCACCGACATGCAGCAGCAGATCCAGGCGCTGCAGGCGCAGCTCGCAGAGGCCGAGCAGCACCACGCGCAGAGGTACTGACGCTATCTTTGTGTAGTTTTTTTCTATATACAATTTTTTTAATTAATATTTAAAAAAATCTATATGTAGATATATAATTCGCTACATTCGGAAGGAAGAAACAAAGGCAGTTTTATAAGAGTTAATTTAATAAAAGTAGCCAGGACCTGTACAGAGTAGCAGGTGTAATCAAGCAGGTGACTGGACCCAGATATCAGTAGTGCACCTCCAGGGGGCGCTTCAATGTTAAGTCGGTGACTTGGACCGAGGGAGAGTTCAAGAAGTGAAGTTCAGTAGTCAGCAGGCAGATCAGCACTCAAACCCCCCCACCCTCCAAGAAGAGGGTGGGGAAGCGAAGTAGTCAGGCAGTCACAGGGGCAGAATGACAAGAGAGAGAAACGTGAGAAGCGAGGAAGACAGAAATAGACCAGTCTCTTTTGCAAATTAGTCATGTTAGCCTTGCCAACATGCACAATTAACAAAAAGTAAATAGTTTAAACAAATTAAATAATTAAACAAATATATACTTAACAAATTAAATAATAATTTATTTGTTTTAATCTCTTTAATATTTATGGCAATGCTTAAAGTTGCATGGTCCGATGGTTTTGAGTTTTTTTAGTCCTTTTGTCAGCACCACAGCACTGCTCTTCTGGCAATTCAGTACAATTGATTAAATACATATTATATTGACCAGTATAATGTACTTTAAATCTACTGATATAGCTAGCTAGGCTTAGAGGACCCAGAGGACCCTTATATTCAGTTCATCCATTCCTGTTCCTGCTGCAGACTGATCGACCTGACGACGCGCCACAGACAGGAAACGGATATGGAGACTGAGCGCCTGCGCACTGCGCAGATGCAGGCAGAACGCACACTGGAGGCTCGTGAACGCGCCCACCGCCAGCGGGTGAAGGGGCTCGAGGAGCAGGTGAGGAGGGCATCATAATTCTTTGGTTTTCAAATATAAGAATTATATTAGTGTGACCATTATAACCTACTCTGCTTTAGTTCAGAGTGATACTTATAATAACTGGAGATATTTGAACTGGAGGCATGCAAGATAATTTGTGAGGAGGGGGGAGGAGGAGAAGGAGGGGAAGAGAGGAGAAGGATGAGGAGGAGGAAAGAGAAAATAAATGAGACAGAAGGAGCAGGAACAAGAGGGAGCGGAAGATATAAACAACCCAAAAATGCCAACTAATATACCTTTAATAATTATTATATAAATAGACATACAATTATATATATATATATATATATAATTGATATATGTCGTGGCGGGTGATGAAAATGGGAAATACTGCGCTTAGAGCGGGATTCAAACCCACATCTCTTTGCATTCCAAACCAGTGTCCTAACCATTTAACCACCTAGGCTCCCTGATACCACCATACTGCCCACGCCTACCTGTCTATGCGGCTCCTTGCCCGAGAGGTCAGTGTAGACCACATATATATACCCATGTCGCATAACAATTCAATACAAAACACAATTGTAAACAAGTTAAGACAAACCAGACGCGATGGCCGAATGAGTTGAGCGTACCCCTCATGTTCTGGTAGGTCATGGGATTCGAAACCCAGAACCATGGTCAAGTCGAACCAATGTCTTAAAAGTTGATACTAGTTGAAGCCAAGTGCAATATGACATTGCTTTGTTAACTAGGTCGAAGCCAGCGAGCTGTCGAAGCCAACAAGCTTTGATGTTTCTAAAGGGCAAAACCCTAATGAAATGATTAATAAGTGCACCAGTACCTGTATTTCGTATATAGGATCATATCTAGATGAGGGTTTTAGTTTGGGAAATATTATGCTTTCATCGGATATACTTTTAAATGGCACTGGCTAGTGATACATTACTAATTTACTTTGTCACGTATATTCATTTAGCTATTACAAAACTACTTAATATCTCGCAAGAAGCTACCATATAAGTGCACACTTCTGTTGCTGCCACAAAATTGACCATTCAATAAGGCTTAATGATATTTTGGTGTGCATTTTGCTTTGTACATTTGTTCTGCTAAATCAGGCATTGTTCGGTTTTTGAGACTATATGCTAAATAGCCTCGGGAACCAGCAAAGAGGGAGATGGTGGATTTAAGGGGTTGGAATATAGCTGTTCTTGTTTATACTCAGTTAATGCACTGTATATAACTATATATATTTATATACATATGTTGTTTATACTGAGTTAATGAACTATAAATATATATAGTTCATTAACTTATGACTATATATATATTCCTCCAGTATGTGTGGCGCGAAGGGGGGGGGGGGGCCCACCCACCAATTACCCCGACAGATGGGGGGGGGGGGCACTCCACCAATGTGCTAAGGAGGAATATATATAGAATACATGTTCTCCTTGCATTTATACTCGTATAATGCGTTATACATCACATATATTGAAAGTGAGCCCCGAGCGACCATTGGAGTCAGTTGGGATGCAGAGAATAACTGACTATCAGCATAACGAGTTAGTTTGGTATGTGAGAAGGACGCTGAGCAATCAAACATAATAACTGATATAGTACATATATACACACTTGTTATATGTGATTTATATTGTTTATTTGCTGGGATCGGATGTTGTGAGTGCTATGATAATCTTGCCTCACTTTGCTTCACCTTGACCGCAAATTAAATTATTGTGAGTTTTTTTAATTCATGAGTATCTTGACACATAATTTATTGTATGCTTTTACATTATGTAATGGCAATGGTTGAATAAAAAACAAACAATTCTAGCCGTGAATATGGCCTATGTGGCGGAAAGAAACCACCAATCAATCAGTCAATCAATCACTTTGCTTCACTCAGATCGCCACCCTAAAGGACCAACTCGGGCAGGAGATGAGGAAGCGTCAGCAGTACATCTCGCGAAGCGTCCGCACTGGCGATGAGATCAAGGATATCCGAAGCATCCTCGACACCTCGCTCAACAATGTCATCCGCAACCCCAGCCTCGACCCGCTGCTGCTTGAGCAGGAGGCGCGTAAGCTGGACGAGTCTCTGGACTACCACAAGCCGCAGCAGCCCATCCGCCGCCGCCAGCAGTCACCGGTGAGGAGCAGCTCGCCCGTCCGGCTCGGCAGGGTCACTTCCGGCCCGATTGGACACTCTCCACCGACTTCGATGCGCCGCAGTGGAACCAGCCCACACCAGAGCATCCTTCGGCACAAGATCCGCAAGTGAGGCAGGGGGCGCGCATGTGCAAGCACGCATACCCAGCAAAGGATTGCAAAGTCATGCTTAATTGAGCCTACCCACCCAAAGGGTCCATTTATTGCGAAGGCTGTGCTAATGGTTTAATCACCGACCTGTCCGTCCACAAAATGGACGCTGCTGTTAGTGTTCCATATGCGTGTAATTGGGTGCCCTGAGGGAAGGCAGAGTGCATGTGCGGCACTGACTGCGCATGCGCGACGCTGGCGTTGACCAACTGCGCAATGGCCATCTTTGCGTCTAGCTTGGGGCTTGCTTGAAATTGGCGCTCTTGGAGTAAAGATTTGTCGATTGGGTTGACGATATGCATTGAGGATATTCTATATTTATACAAAAGAAAAGTGGCTCGTTGATTGCCATATTTGGAAATAGGGAGGGACAGTGTTCTGGCTGCTGATTCAAAAAGAAAACAACATATTTGCACCCATTTTCTTAACAAAAATAACAACAACAAAGTCATCAACATTGAATGAATCTGCGTTTTGTACAGATTGACAAAGAAAATAACTGAATGCAAATAAAGCAATACATTTTTCTTCAAATTACCATCCAACTCATAACATGACATCTAGAAACAAACATTCTTGTCAAGTCAAAATCCGTCCATTTTATATCTTTTGATATTTGTTCTTATATTCTCACTAATGTTGGCATCTTGTTGTCAACAATCAAGCCGTCCAATGAACACGCCAATGCTCATTCCAATTGGGGACCATTCATTTCACACAACATGGGGAGAAATGGGGCAGCGAGAGAGAAAAAGAGGCATGAGGTTTTGTCTTCATTATTCTACTTCCTAAGTTGTGAGCGCGGTACATATGGTTTAACATATGTGACAGTAAGCGGTACTCTCGCAGCATTGCCACTATCGCATCAGTACTGTCACCTGTAATTGTTGAGAAAACGTGACAGTGACAGTAACCATCAGAAAAGTGTAATTTGACAACAGTGTGTGTCACAAATGCATTGAAAATAACGCCCCCTGTTGGCTGTGTGTGGAGGTGGCTAATTATCATTGAATGGGTTATAAAATAAGCGCCCCCCTCTCCCTTCTCCACTACCATCCATGCATTATGTGTGCAGGTGGGGGCTTGTCTATCATTGAGTGGGTTATAGACGACTTGTGGCGGTGTTAAGCGCTCACTGCGTGACATATGTGACAGGTATTTGTGCGTGAAAGCCAATCAACTTCAAACCACTGCTCACTTATACTCATAACCCAAACCCTGCGATGCTCAGACGCTGGTTCCAGCCTAAACTGAAGGGCACTATTATCATATCCATAAATGACTAAGCAGATTAGGTCAGGGTAGTGATGACACTTCTAGATTATTATGGTAATAAAGAAAATAATTAATAAATACAGTGTAGATTGCAGTTACTTTTTCCCAGGATGAGGTGCTGTGAGGATTTCATTCTGGTCTGTATTTCTGAATGATTCATTCACCAGATGAAAATTGTTTTAACCACCTATGCATATTGCAACAATTATAATATAGGGTGCAGTTGGCCTGTAAATGGTTTTCTTTCTTTCTGTAATAGAACTGTAAATGATTTTCTATCTTTCTGTAATAAATAAGCCTTTCTTTCTCTTTTAAAATGGAGTCGAACTGCTTCCAGGCAATTCCATCTCCGATTATCTTTTTATGCTGCTCTCCTTTCCGACGCTGCCTTCTTCATAGCACTTCCGGTTTAACTGTGTGGTTTAAACAACAAAAAATAATATATATATTTTTTTTAAAGTAATTCAATTGTTACATTTTTGTATTTTTTTTGTTTGTATTTGTATTTTTTTTAGATAAGCTTCTGAACTTATATTTGCGTAAGAAACAAGTACTAGTCATATATCCGAGTGTGTGTATGTGTATGCTAATTGGTTAAGTCATAGCTTAAAATCTCACTTGGGTTTACCCTCGTGGGAAGTGTATAAGCAAGGTATTCAGCTTCCAATAACAATATATTAATTGCAGAGGGTCTTGAGAAGGATAAGTAATTATAGACACGTGGTACAGTGTACTGCACTTGCTAAGGTCTTCGCACGCCGTTCCTGACGTCATCATGTGAAAGGTTTGTTATTTTCCGCTCACTTAATGCAGATGTGACTACTATTACTGACATTCCGAGATCAGGAACTAATTTATTAAGCATTTTGTAGCCACATGGCGGTGTCCTAATTATGACGTCATTGTCTGATCAATTTGCTTTTATTAATTACAACGACCCGTAGATCATATAAGTCCCGTAGATCATATCAATTAATTAGTATTATTGTTAAACTGTTATTAATATAATTACGCCATGACCAAAGAGGAAGACAATTTCGTTTGCGAATATTACCGTGATCAGAGCTATGTGTTTGTATGTTTTAATTAATAATTTAGTTGCTTTACTTCCATGAAACACGGCGAGTTCATACCGATAAAGAACTGCATACCATGCATTATTTTATGTTTTTGTGTTAGCGCTTTTATCGTCCTGTGGTCTTGTGACTTCTCCCGATATTCAACTGTGATACAAATGTACTACAAAGCTCCGACATGGTAAAGAATATTAATATTATTATTATCTTTTATTATTACCACGAAAGCCAATCACCAACCTGTTATGCTCATTCTTATATTTTATTTGTATCGCTTGATGTGGAATGATTTTATTTTCAATGCTTTCTTTTGATACGATTTGATTACAAACTAGTGTATTCGTCAGATTAATATTGTATTATTGTTTTTAATGTATAGAAATGAGAAAACAAAAATAAAACATAACTGGATATTAGTCACTTGATAGTTGTGAAATAAGGAATGGATGTTATATTATTATGATTACTATCATTATATTCTGGTATTATGCATATATATTAGTGAAAACTGTTAATGATTCCTTCGTTTCTCGTCTACCATCGACACGAAATATTTCTAGTAGATCACTGTACCACAGGAACCTATGTAGAAATACATTTTACAAAATAAAACAAGAGACGGACTACCAGACACATAATTGTTGTGTACTTTCTTTACTCGCTTGCATTTAGTTATATCTGATTGTTTCTAAGAATTGATAATTATAAAATATAATTATAAACTAATACCTAATTCTGTATGGATTAACAGTAACTATCTGGAAGTTTCCAACCTATGTGAACTAGTGTATGCACATGGACCTCTATATATGAATATGTATAGTATACGTGAAAGAATAGCTATATTATGCACCAAATATTACTCAAATGACCCACTACTTCAGTGGGCTATTACAATTATGTGTTCTAGCAACATCTGAGACCAAATACACGCGGATATTGCTTCGTGACCGTGCGCACTGATGGTGCCGGTGGAACAGTATCTCCTGTTATGCATCACTCAAAAACAACCATGACCAGATAGCTCACTCAGTCACATTATCCTGACATTGAGTTGTTCTGGTACATGTAGTCATTGCGTAAGACCCATGTCGACTAATAAGTATTTTAAAGTAACATGTGTACACCTGCTAGTACCGTCCAATCACCTATTATAATATTACCTATGAAGTAGATAAAGAAATTCACCTCCGACTCTGTTCAGAGATGAATTAACAACCCTTTGTAAAACTAAAAGTTGGAGAAAATGTGCATCACTGTTGATGGTCTTAGTTTGGCATTCCTTTTTTAAATTTTATTTTATTGAGGCCGTATTTAAACTGTCCATAACATGTAAGCCCGGGTACCCAGGCTTGTTTTCAATGCTGGCCAGCTGTGGTGTTGGTGTTGTCTTGCCAAGCAGTAGCTGCTGATAAGTTATTTGATTGTCTGCATTTCAGTAGCAGATAGATAGTCTGTTGGTACATTTAGTAGCCTATGTTACTTTTTTTGGGCCCTCTTGGCATTATATTTTTGTTCTATTCTTATTACTATGTTAGTTGTTTTCTTAAGGTTCTATGTTAGTGTTTTGGGGTTTTCTTGGGAAGAGTTTTCCGCTTTTTTCTACTTAATTCTATACTAGCCTATTTTATTTACATACTAGCCTATTTTATTTACATGTCCATAGGCCTGTACGTAATAGGTCGTTGAGTTATGTTTGTTTGAATTTGATTTGATTTATATTGTTGTTGGATATGTTATCTGGCTTTTATATTTCCAGTTATCCCGCCCTGGGCTGTCCAGTTGGTGGGCCGTGACATATCACCTGCCCCCTTGTGGTGCAGTTCAGTTGGGGTTTCCAGTTTTTATTTTGCATAGATATTTTTTGTACATTTTTAGGTCAGGGATTTGTCTTTCTTTCACCGTTTGCGCATTCCATGCCTTGGCGGCCATTTCCAGTGTGCTCCTTTCATGGGCTTTGATCTGGCTTCTGGTCTGCCTTAGTAGTGGCACCTTGCTTGCTCTGGTGTCCCTTAGTGGTTGGGTTAGACGCTTAATGTCTTGGATATATCCATATGCTAATGTTTTTAGGTGGATTATCCTTCTGTTTAGTTCTTTTGTGTAGGTCATAAGTGGGGTGTAGTTTGTCTACTTTCAGGCAGATTTTCAGGGCCCTATTTTGTAGTATCTGCAATTTTTTAAGTAGCTCTTTTCTAGCACCCATGTAAATTACATCCCCATAGTCAATGTAGGGGAGTACCATGCCTTTGAAGATTTTTATTGACATGTCTTGTGTCATATAGTTTCTTAGTTTAGCAAATAGCCATAGTTTGTGATTTACTTTTTGTATGATATTTGTTACACACAGATCGTAGTTTAGCTGGCTATCTAGTTCTAGGCCTAGGTATTTGGAGTGATTTACACTTTCCAGTGTTTGGTTTCCTAGTGTACATTGTAGGTTTCTTCCTGTGATTGCTGTATGTGAGAAGAGTACAGTTTTTTATTTATTTGCATCGATGGTTATTTTATTGGATTCATCCCAGCCGTCCAGCTTTAGCAGGAGGTTTTTCAGTTTGGTTGCTACCTCCTCTACTGTGCTTCCTTCTGCATATACAACAGTGTCATCCGCATATAGCTGGAGACATTCTGTCTCCAGCCATTTTTCTAGGTCATTTATGTATAGTATAAATAGTAGTGGTCCCAGGACTGATCCTTGGGGTACACCACAGGTGACAGTTTGTTGGTCTGAGAGTGTACTATTTACTTTAATTTTTTGCTGCCTGTTGTTTAGGTAGCATTTTATCCAGTTTATTGATTTGGATTTAATGCCCATGTTGCTTAATCTTCTTATTAATATGCTGTGGTCTACAGTGTCAAAGGCTTTGCTGAAGTCGATGAAGGCTGCTCCAACTAATTTCCTTTGGTTCAATGATGCCAGCACATTACTTGTTAGGTTTGCTATTGTTTTTGATGTGGAGTGTAGTTTTCTGAAACCTCCTTGCCTCTTGTTTAGTATATTGTTTTTTTCCAGGTGCTCATTTATGTGCCTGTCGAATATTTTTTCAATTAGCTTGCCTGGTGTTTGCAAGATTGATATCGGTCTGTAGTTCCCCATGTTTTGTTTGTCACCACTTTTGTAGATGGGGGTGATGGTTGCCATCTTCCATGCTGTGATGAAGTGTCCCTGCTCAAATGATATGTTGAACAAGTCGACCATGGTATCTGGAATAGTATTTTTGTGGGGATTCCATCTATTCCACTTGGTTTGTTTTCATCTATGTCATTTATTAGTTGTGTTAGTTAAATGGAGAGCAGCAGTCAAGTAATGAAAGCAGTCTTTGTCGCATCGTGACCGACAGCATGATGATGATGATGATGATGATGATGACTTCTTTTAGGTCAGTTTTGCAGGTGGGGATTTCATCCTGGATATTTTCTGACTTGTTTTCCCAGATTCTTGTGAATTTCTTTGATAACCTTTGTCCTACCATGGCAAAGTGGGTATTTAGTTTGTTTGCTGCATCACTATCTGTGTGGGTATTTCCATCCTTATCCTGGAAGCTTATGCGTTCTTCTATCTTAATTTTGGGGAATAGTAAGCTTACATTTTTCCAGAACTTATTTGCGTTGCTTCCCCAGTCCTTGTCTTGTTTTATTATATATTTCTTTTTTGCTGTCCTTACTGCTTTGAGGGAGTTGTTTCTGGCAGTATTATAGGCCCTTTTATCCTCTGGGTCTTTAGTACGTTTCACTTTGTCACCTAGCTTTCGTTTTGTTGCGATATGCATTAACAGTTCCCTGTCTACCCACGGGTCTTGGTTTCTCTGTATTTTTAGTTTCATTATGGGACACATCTCATATCTAATTATTGTTTTTTTTCTGTGACAATGTTATTCCCGTAGATATCAGTGTCATCTCTGTCTGTTGTGAGGTTGTCTATATTTTCATATAGTTGGTTTTTTAGTGCATATCTAGGTCTCGTGGCGACGTCGACTAACCAAAACTGGCACTGGTTAGTCTGGACTTGCTCATGTGCAGATATCGATTTCCGCCTTAACCCGCTCCATTTGTAAATGCGCCACTACTTCGCCTCATATAATTCACTTTGTCTAGTTCGGCTTACAATTGCCCGTGTAAACACAGCTTAGGATCAGTCAATGTCAAGCCACTTTAACTTCCTAGTTTGGTTTCCTCGCCTTTCCAGCAGAAAATACCAGGAGATATTCCGGTCTAACAGTTTCCACGATCTAACAACGACAGTAACATCGCCCTTTAACGAACACCTCAGATATTCAGATATTAGGACAGTTTGTTTTTTTAATTGAAAATAAAGAATCATTCACTTCATTGCAGTTCCTCAATAGTACTAGTGTCGCGACGTTCATTCAGTCATATTCAAACGACAATCCTTGTTGACAGAGCTCCTCGCACACACCGTCGACAAAGTTACTCTGCTCCGCGCTGAAATAATTCCTCCAGTCTCCAATGACGCCCTTCCTCATGAACTTCGAAATGTTCTCATCGAAAGTTTTACAATTTGACTTATTCGCCATCGGATTCTTCCTCATATTGTCAAAGTCGGTGTATGCAATGATTCCGTCGAGCATCTCGTCGCTGACACCGATGTCCAGAAACTGGGCCACCTTCTCCAGCGTCTCGCGAGGCTTCCGCTTCATCGCCTCGTACATCACGAATATGTGATTCAGCAGTTTCCGCTGACTCCACCATCCGGTCACGTGATCCAGCCAGTATCCGAACTGCAGCTCCTTGTTCTTGAACATTTCGAAGAACTCATCCCAGGTTCCGCCGAAACAGCCCAGCCCTTTGTTCATCTTGTAGAAGTTGTACTGAGAGGCGAGGACGTCTTTTGGGTTTCGCAGCACGACGATGACCCTGGGCCTGCCTTTGCTTACAGCAGCGTCGAGTTGTCTTTGCTGAAGGTGAGACTTGACAAATGTCACTTGGTGTTTGTGTTCGGCGTCTGTGGCTTTACTCCCCCTCGACTGGCCAGGACCTTGTAGGGCGTGTTCGAGAAACACCCATCTATCGTCCAGTAGGATCGTATTGGCCTTCTCGAAGTTACACTCGTTGGTGAGCAACCAGACGATCTCCTGCATCCAAGTTGTGCCTGAAAACCGTCAATTGTATTGTTGTATAACTATGCAGACCATGTGTTGTTATTGTTGATTAGGTTTGTGGCTGAGAATTTAGCGCACCCACGTTATCTTAAAGGGACCAGCTATAGCTCGCTGGGACACTGTGCGTACTCCGACAAATGCTCTCCAAGCACAATCTTGTTTAGTTTTTATGTTTAAATGAACCAAGTATGTGTGGGGAGAGTATGGGACCAGGGCACTGCTAGTCTGAACTGCAAAGCCAGTTGGTTGTCTCCAAAATGGCCGCCCCCATAGGCGGCGGCCATTTGCAATGCAAAAGCTGCGCTGTGATTGGCTGAAATTGTGCCAGCAACAGGCTCACACAGTAACAAGATTCGCTGGTTCTCAGCAGTGTTAGGGACCGATTACGCCGAAATCTATTGAATGCGATCATATTTAACAGAATTACATACTCAAATCGTGAAATTTCATTAAATTAACCCTAAATTCGAAGCGTTATTAAGGCTACCGCCGCATTGGCGGCGATATTAATAGTGTCGAATCGACGAATGTAAAGTAAACAAGGTGCGAAAATCCGCGCATGCGCAGAAGCCACGACAGTGGCTCGAGTGACCCGAGTTGAATAATCGATTACGCCCGAATATACAAATCGCCGCTGTGAAATCTATTGAATGCGATCATATTTAACAGAATTACATACTCAAATCGTGAAATTTCATTAAATTAACCCTAAATTCGAAGCGTTATTAAGGCTACCGCCGCATTGGCGGCGATATTAATAGTGTCGAATCGACGAATGTAAAGTAAACAATGTGCGAAAATCCGCGCATGCGCAGAAGCCACGACAGTGGCTCGAGTGACCCGAGTTGAATAATCGATTACGCCCGAATATACAAATCGCCGCTGTGAAATCTATTGAATGCGATCATATTTAACAGAATTACATACTCAAATCGTGAAATTTCATTAAATTAACCCTAAATTCGAAGCGTTATTAAGGCTACCGCCGCATTGGCGGCGATATTAATAGTGTCGAATCGACGAATGTAAAGTAAACAAGGTGCGAAAATCCGCGCATGCGCAGAAGCCACGACAGTGGCTCGAGTGACCCGAGTTGAATAATCGATTACGCCCGAATATACAAATCGCCTCCGCCGCCGGCGCAAATCTGAACTATTCCGAGTTCGTTTGTTTTCCACGCGGCAGATAGCTGGCCGCTTTAAACGGAGTGACTATGGTGTCTCTAGCGCGAGATGCTATAGCAGAGAGCGTGTATACAGATGAGAGGGACAACTCCCATACTACACCATGTAACAGATGCCGACTGTGGCGCTCCAAGTGGTGGTTGTTGAACAGTATATGACACAGCTGTCAAACTCAAGGCATTGTCAATGGTCGTGTGCAATCTTCCTACAGAAAACGTTAAATATCTCTAAAACTACAACACCTAGAAACAAACTGATTGGAATACACATAGGAAACATGTTTACCAACAAGATTATATTAAAGAGATATGGTTAGGGTTCTGGATTTCTATTAATTTGGAATAAAACTGACGTTTTTCACTACGCATACAGCAAACTCAAGGCATTGTCAATGGTCGTGTGCAATCTTCCTACAGAAAAAGTGAAATATCTCTAAAACTACACCAAATAGAAACAAGCCGCTTAGTACACATATAGAAAACATGTTTACCAAAAGGATTATATTAAATCGATAAGGTTAGGCTTCTGCATTTCTATTAATTTTGAATAAAAACAAATGTTTTTGCACTACACGTATGGCAAACTCAAAGCTTGTTCAACACTAACCGCCAGGAACGCCACTGTAGCCTGTGTTACCGATTTTCGCGGGAGTTGTCTCTCTCATCTGTATACACGCTCTCTGGCTATAGTCACAGTACCATGACGACAGTACCATGACGACAATAGATTATCCTACTGAAGAATTACTGGGGTTCTTTGCCCGCTCCTAGTTACTCTACTTATACTGACTACTATCAGGAGGATCCTGGCAACTGTCTGCCAGTCTCCCCCCCCCCCCTTACCGCCCACTAAATACCAAAAAACAACTCATAAGAAAGAAAGGGAGACAAGTCATGCAAGATTGACAGTGATAAGGTTGAGCTTTATTCCTACAACTCTTGTTCACCTACTAGTGACCTGCCACCCTGACTCACTTACAACCTGCTGCACAGACCCATATAGCTTCTGCTTGTTCAGTCAAAATCAGTGCCTACAACCCATAGAACCTAAGACCTCTATGGGTGTTACACACAGCTCAGAAGTGAACTGTTTCCTTTGGTATCTCTAGAGTGAGTGTGTGTCTGTTCAGCAAGTGCTAGGAATTCAAGGGTGACTGGGCTCACACAGCTGGCCAATCAGACACCTCTGCAGCATGGGAGGGGTGGCACCCAAGAGGGGTACCTGTCACTCAACCCCATGGCAGGTGGTGTCCATAATGTATGCAGAATGGCTGAGTGTGCTTACCAAGTGGTCCCATGGTAACAAGTAGTTGTCATACAGTTACCTTAAACAATAATACATGTCTCGCTCCATTTGCACTCTTCCTGGTGCATGGAGGGAACATTCCTGTAATTAGTAACCGTATATTAATATCCCGGTCAGTGTGCATCATAACATTTACACATAGTTATTTCCATGTCACACAGCGAGTGGGCACACATTGCATCACTATTACATAACAATGGTCCCTAACTCTGACCTACGCCCGCCACGTCACGGCCTACGCTGAGGAGGAGCTCCGGCTGGGCGCCCTCCTGGGACCCTTTAGGGTCCCCCCTTTCTCCCCATGGACCCAGTGCAGCCGATAATGACGCGGCCCAAGTCGACCCCCGGTAAGCGCCGGATCATAGTCGATCTCTCCTTCCCGCCTGGTCGGAGCGTCAACTCGGGCATACGCCGGAAGGAGTACCTGGGCCGCCCCCATCACTACTCCCTCCCCTCTGTCTCGGATATCGGCAGGGAGATGACCCTCCGGGGCCGAGGGGCCTTCTGCTGGTCCGCGGATGTCTCCCGGGCCCACAGGCAGCTGAGGGCCGATCCCCTCTCGGCCCCCTTGTTCGGCATCACGGTCGACGACGACCTTTACGTCGACATAGCCCTCCCCTTCGGATGTCGAACCTCGGGGGCGGCCTGCATCCGCGTCACCGGGGCCGTCTCCTGGATGCTCCGGGAGCGGGGATCTCCAGCCTCGTCTACGTCGACGACTTCGTGGGCTGTGAGTCCTCCTACCTCGACGCCATGCGCGCATTCGACGCGCTCCGGGACCTCTGCGCAGAGCTCGGGCTGGCCCTCGCCCCCGACAAGTGCTGTCCCCCCGGCCGTACGCCTGGTCTGGCTCGGCATTCACCTCGACACCGAGGCCATGGTGCTCCGCATCCCGGACGACAAGCTCGAGGAGGTCCTTCACGACTGCGAGCGCTGGCTGGCCCGCCCCACCCTGACGCGGAAGGCCCTCCAGCAGCTCCTCGGGCGCCTGGCCCACATCAGTACCTGTATCCCCTCGGCTCGGAAATTCATGGGGCGGATTCTCGCAAGCCTCCGCGCCTCCCCCCTCGCCGGACAGGCGGACGTCGACCCCGACCTCCGGCTCGACGTGCGCTGGTTTCGCGACTACGCGAAGAGGGGGAACGGCGTATGGCTCCTGCCGCCCCCCTCCGCCCCCCGGTGGGTCATCGAATGTGACTCCTGCCTCACCGGGGGCGGCGCCTTCTCGCGCGACCTCTGCTTCTCCGAGGCCTACAGCGACGACATGATGGCCGCCTTCCTGACCATCCACGAGCTGGAGGCGGTCAACCTCGTCATGGCCGTCAAGACCCTCGGCCCCCCGGCCCCGGGCGTCTACGAGGTGCTAATCAACATGGACAACGCCGCCTCGGCCCTCGCCCTCGAATCGGGCCGCGCCTCCGACCCGACCCTCGGTGCGTGCGCCCGGGAGCTCTGGCTGGTCGCGGCCTTGGGCTCCTACACAATAGTCGTCCGCCACAAGCCGGGCGTCGAGTTGATCCTGGCGGACGCACTCAGCCGGGCCCACTCCTCCCGGGCCGCCATACAAATCGTACGGGATCATTGTCGAGACATGGGTCTGGGTCGAGTAAGGGTAGTTCACTCCCCGGAGTTACTTTCTAACGACCTGTAATTCTCTCCCCAGATTACGATCCCAGGGAGCACGAACACCTGATGACCCTTCACACGGCCGCCCTCGCCCCCGGGACCTGGAAAAATCGAACCCGGCACGCGAGGCGCTACCTCCAATTCATGTTGGAGCGGGGCGTCGACCACCTCCGCCCCCTCCCCTACGACGTGGGGCAGTTCATTGCCCACCTCCATCGCGAGCTTCCCTCCCCCGCCTCGGTCGCCAATGTGATCTCGGGCGCACGCGCCTGGCTCCGGGAGGCGGGGGGCGACCCCGCCCCCTTTGACGCCCCCTTTGTGGCCCGCGTCCGCCGGGGCGGGGAGAGGCTCTTCGCCGCCCCGGTGAGGAGGGCCCTCGCCATCACCCCCGACATGCTACCCATCATACACGCCCACCTGAGGTCCCTCGGGCATCTCGGGGTCGCACCTTGGGCCGCAGTCGTCCTGGCTTATTTCACATTCCTAAGGCAATCCAACCTCCTCTCGCCCTCCCACGCCCCCTGGGGCGGTCGCCACACCCTTTCGCCGCGACGACGTCCGGCTCGCCCCCGGGGGCCTCAGGGTCTTGGTGGCGTCATCCGAGACTATCCGCTCCGCCGCCCAGGCGGTCTCCCTGTTCGTGCCCGCCCTCCCCGGATCACCACTGTGTCCGGTCCGGGCTTGGGACCGGGCGGTCACCCTCGTCCCGGCTGCCGGAGATGCGCCGGCCTTCATGGCGCGCCACAACACGCCACTCACCTCAAACGACATCACGCCCCTGCTCCGGGCCGCCCTCGGCGAGGCGGGAGTGGCGGACGCCTCAAGATACACTCTCCACGGCCTACGCCGGGGCGCGGCCCAGGCCTGTGCTTCGAGGGGCGTGGACTTGTCGGCCATAATGGCCCAAGGGACCTGGGAGTCTGACGCCGTCCACGCCTACGTCCCAAGGCAGGTGACGGCGGTCGCCCCGAGAGCCTTAGCCTTGTGTTTTGGGTCGGCTCCCGGGCCTACCCCCGCAGGCTTCCAGGCCCCTTCCACACCATCCTCAAACATGGACCAGGTGGACTAACATTGCTCGACTCAAATCTTCAAAGTTAATGTACACCCTCCCTCAGAAATAAACACCCTTTTCTTCCCACTCATGTCTCGGTCTTCCTCTGTCCGGATCGGCCCACCATCCAGAATTGTGGTTGATCCGGCGGGGGAAGCCCGGGACGCCCCCCCCCCCCTCCTCCTCCTACCTTCCCCCTCCTCCCTTGACCTGCATTCGGGTCCCAGTGGCGATACAAACTGGTTCTTCCACGCCCACCCACCCTCTTTTTTACCTTCCCACTGCATGGGGGTCGGCTCCCGGGCCTACCCCCGCAGGCTTCCAGGCCCCTTCCACACCATCCTCAAACATGGACCAGGTGGACTAACATTGCTCGACTCAAATCTTCAAACTTAATGTACACCCTCCCTCAGAAATAAACACCCTTTTCTTCCCACTCATGTCTCGGTCTTCCTCTGTCCGGATCACATAACAATGGTCCCTAACTCTGTCACCTGAGATATTGATATGATTCCAAGCTCGGCTATCACAACCGAAAGACCGTAAATTTGTACACTACAATCACCGTGCCGCTCAGGTTTAGGGTTAGGGTTAAATATTTTGGATAGGTATTGACTGTAAACTTCAGATCTAAAATAACGGTACTCTGATGCGAGAATGTCGATCTAGATATCAACAGTATTGTGACACTAGACTGCCACACTGCTGTTACGGTATCATGATTTTAGAATATTCCTGTCGCCCTGGTACCGTGGCGATAGAGGCGTCCTTAACTTAATGCAGGGGTGTAGGACGTTTTATTTTTATTTATTTGTTTGCTTGACCAATTGACATTACTATGTCACTAATACCATATTGTAAAAATATACGGATTTTCGGTTCGGATTTATATATTGGCAAAGAACATTATTATTCTCGGGTGACGGAGTGGGGACCAGGAGGTGGGGACAGTCCTTCGGGTGGACCAGGGAGGGATCCCATCATCTGTGCTTGTGCTCGCCAAATTTGGCTATTGGCTGCCAGCCTCAGCACGGAGGTGGTCATACGTCATAAGCCTGGGAAGGACTTGATACTCGCTGACGCCCTGAGCCGAATGAGTTTTGACCCCACAGCAGAAAAACTGGCGACCAAACTGGTAACGGAACGTGGATTAACCCCTATCATCGTGACCCATGATGATGCCCTCACCCCCCCTCATCTAGGTAACCTATGTATCGAACTAACTCTTTGCCTCTCTCCATAGGTTATTCACTACAACACCACAACAGGCTCATCAACATTGTGGCCCCCGGACTGGCCCCAGGCACATGGAGGAACAAGATGGCACAGGTTCTTGAGTACCTGACCTACATGAAGGACCACAACGTTGTGGTCCTTCATGTAGGTCACATCCGTCGCAGTACGAGGTGATGTCGTACCTACTACACCTGCATGACAAGAACACCCCTGGCACGGTTATGAACTATTTCAGTGGGGTCCGTATCTGGGTGCAGCTGATGGGAGCCCCTACGGCTGCCTTCGACACCTACCTCGTCAGCGTGGTTAAACGGGGCATACAACGCAACTCGAACCATGTCCCGGCCCAGGTACCGCCCCTCAGACCGTCTGATGTGAAGAGGGTGGTGCGGTTCCTCAGGTCGGCGGGGAAGAACGGACCAGTCCTAATCGCAGCCCTGTTGATAGGATACTTAACGCTCCTCAGGCAAAGTAACCTCTTTCCATCCCCGAGATGCAATGACCCGGGCCACGCCTTACGTGCCCACGACATATCTCTAACAGACGTCAGGCTCAACGTCCACGTTCGGTCCTCCAAGACGCTGATCAGATCGGCCCCTCCACGCAACATCGCGGTACCTGCCATACAATTGTGATGCTGACAGCAGCAAGCAATTTTCTCTCATACTGGAGGTTTGAGAACGTCTTCAAGGCCATCTGCACTGATGCAGGAAAGGAGGTGGCCACGTCCAAGAAAGTCATGTACAACGATGCGAAGGAGTACACCTTGTTTCTTCCTCCCAAGTCCATTAAGGGTAAGCCACTGGATAAGACCAAAATGTTTGGCGGATAGCTCCAGTACCTGTTCAAACAGGTGGAGACAGGCAGCAAGTGTGGCAAGCACATGGACGCTGACATAAAGAAGGCTGGTGACGGGAATCCTGCACACTTTAAGAAAGCCAGGCAGGATTGTCGAAACCGTTGAACCAGACGAGGGGGCCGGTCAGGGTCGGGGTACAGCTACCAGTCCAGAGGACGAGGACAATGACAGTCCTTCGGGTGGAATGATGCAAACAGACTGTTCAAGAGCGAGTTCACCCCGCAGAAGCCGTTCCCTCGCCCAGGGAACAAATAGAAGTTTCCACACAAACTCCCATCTCCACACAAACTCCTGTAAGCAAATTTGAGGCAGGAAATATTAAGAATTATCTTAATGAATGGAGAGAAATTACAGATAATTAAATGATACTTAGTATTGTCGAGGGAGTCAGAATTCCATTAATGGAAGAGCCAGTACAGAAAAGAACTCCGTTTCCGTCCCGTTTTGATTTAACAGAGAGAGAAGCGTTAAATGAACAGGTTCTGAAGTTTTGTGACAAAGGAATCATTGAGACAGTCCTTCATGTAGCAGGCAAATTTATTTCTAATATTTTTCTAGACCCAAACCAAATGGGACTATTAGAATGATTTTGGACTTAACTAAGTTAAACAAATTAGTCCAATATAAAGATTTCCAAATTTTTTCTCTGGAAACGGCTAGAGATTTGGTTACACAAGACTCCTGGCTTGCTAGTGTTGATCTCAGGGATGCATATTATACAGTCCCTATTTACAAACCGGACAGAAAATTTCTTCATTTTTGTTGGAATGAACAGGTCTATGAGTTTACATGTATGCCAAATGGATTAGCGTGTGTGCCACGTTTATTTACAAAATTATTGAAACCAATATTTTCGCATATGGCTAGAAAAGGACATATTATGTTCCCTTACATTGATGATTCATTTATTGTAGCTCAAATGCAAACAGAATATCAAACAGCAGTTGCTGATTTATGTGACACATTCACTAAATTAGGTTTTTATATACATAACACAAAATCAGTTTTGAAACCAACAAAGAATTTTAAATGTTTGGGATTTGTTGTAGATACAAAGGACATGACAGTTTCACTAACACAACAAAAACTAGATAAGTTTGTTACTACGGCAGACCAGTTATTGAAAGTAAATAGGCCAAAATTAGGCAGGTCGCGGTACTGATAGGAATCATGATAGCTTATGGCCCAGCTATTCTATATGGAAAAGCTCATATAAAGTCGATAGAGATAGATAAGAACTTAGCATTAGCTTGCACTAAAGGTGACTTTGAACGAAAAATGACTATTTCGGCAGAAGGCTTGGAAGATATTATGTGGTGGTATTCACACATTAATTCTTCTCCTAACCCCATTAGAATGGGTGAACCCAATGCCATCGTCACGACAGATGCGTCGTTAGAGGGATGGGGTGCTCATAGGGACCATCAAGCAACTGGGGGACGTTGGTTAGAGGATGAAATCTCTGATCACATTAACGTGCTAGAACTTAGAGCGATTTATTTAGGTTTATGCACCTTAGTGCGCATACCTAAATTTCATGTTAGAGTTTTAACAGATAACACGACAGTGATGGCTTACAATCGTAATATGGGGGGAACCCGATCCAAACCTTGTAACCAGCTAGCCAAGCTAATTTGGAACTGGGCCCAACAACATGAGATATGCCTAATAGTGGTGCATATTCCAGGTAGTCAGAATATGTTAGCGGATAGAAAAAGCTGCCATTTTCATGATCATTTGGAATGGTCATTGAGTGAAAGTATTTTTGAACACATTTGTCTTCAATGGGGAAAACCACAAGTGGACTTGTTTGCATCGCGAAACAACAAGAAGATATTAAAATATGTATCTTGGCAGAGATGTGAGAGATTCCTCAACAGACTATCTATTCACATAACACCTGGTGTAGTTCCGGAGTCACAGTGTGGCTTCAGAGGTAACGGGAGCACCGTGGATATGATATTTTGTCTCCGACAGCTACAAGAAAAGTGCATTGAGCAGGACCGACCACTGTACATGGTATTTGTCGATTTCACTAAGGTGTTTGATACAGTTGGGAGGACCGGGCTATGGCAGCTACTGAGGAAGCATGGATGCCCAGAGAAATTTCACAACTATGATCGAGGCTCTACATACAGGAATGATGGCGAATGTTAGTGTTGGAGGGGAAGTCTCGGAATAGTTTGGGGTTACCAATGGGGTCAAGCAAAGTTGTGTACTGGTCCCCACACTCTTCTCCATCTTCCTATCAGCAATGTTCGATGAGGCTTTCCGAGGCATGGGGGATGGCATCTATATACAGTCCAGCAGAGCGCTGACCTATTCAATGTCGCACACTTCAGAGCGAAGACCAAGACTACTCGGATACTGGTGAGAGAGCTGCTATTCACAGATGACAGTGCACTGGTTGCCCACTCTGCTGAAGAAATCCAGAAAATAGTGGATGCTTTCTCAGATGCATCAAAGAAGTTTGGCCTGAAGATTAACATCAAGAAGACAGAGGTGCTGTACCAACCCAACTCTACAAGAACCCGAGCGGAGGATATCATGGTTGACGGAAACAAGCTGAACTCTGTTCCGGAATTCACCTACCTCTGAAGCACTATATCAAGTGATGGACGCATTGATGCTGAAATACAGAAGAGGATGGCCAAGGATAGTGCATCTTTCGGCCGACTACGCCAGACTCTGGAACAACCACCATGTGTCCATCCGGATCAAAGGCAAGATCTACCATGCAATCGTGCTATCCACCCTACTATATGGAGCTGAGGCCTGGACAGTGTACAGACGATAGGTGAAAAAGCTGCGTGCCTTCATGATGCGACATCTGCATTCAATCATGAGGCTAACCTGGAAGGACAAAGTGACAAATATGGAAATACTCGAACGGACGGGGCTGCCCTCTATGGAAGATCTTCTGATCAAAAAGAATCTCCGGTGGACTGGACACCTCATGAGGATGTCATCAGACAGGCTACCAAAGCAGATCCTCTACTCTCAACTGTCTTCTGGTTCAAGGATACCATCACGAGAAACCTGAAGCTGAGAGACATTAAGATCGACTCATGGACATCACTCTCACAGCAGAGAACTAAATGGAGAGCGGCAGTCAAGTAATGAAAGCAGTCTTTGTCGCATCGCGACCGACAGCATGATGATGATCTTGCCATCCAGAACCACACGCTTGGCGAGTGGATGCCTTTTCTTTGGTTTGGAATAATGAATTCTATTATATTTTCCTACCATTTATCATTATCAGCAGAGTGCCCAGAAAGATCAAAATGGATCGCTCACACGCAATTCTGATAGTACCGGAATGGGACACACAGCCATGGCTGGCAGCAGTGGCATTGGGAGAGATTCCCAAGAGCAAGGAAAAATTTACAGCATCAAGGGCCGCTCACAACACACAGAGACATGTCAACGACACCCCTATTGGCATTCCTTTTTGAACAAACATTTAGGACCATATGGCCTAGACAAAATTACACAACAAAGGTTAATTTCACATGCCTGGAGAAAAGGAACAGTTAAATTGTATACTAGTTATTTAAAGGAGTGGGGACTTCATTGTTTGATCAAGAAAGTTAAGCCATGAAGGCCTACAATTCACCCTATTCACGCCACGGCCATGTTGAAACCAGACCAAGGGCACTTACGTGTCTGAGAGGCGCCGCTGTATGTAAAGTAATGTGAATACTTTTTTGTCAACCAAAACCTCTCGAAATCACTCAAATTTGAGGGTATTCATTTTTTAAAGTAACATATTCATCTTTGCATACCTGTTTTCTATCTATTGGCCAATTTTCATGAAGATTGGGTGACCCTTGCATGGTGATTTCTCCCATTCTTTAACTACAATGTGACTGTCAACTTCAAGTCTGCATAGTTATGGTGGTATCATGTAATGCAGCACTGTTAGCATAGCTATCTGTGCAACACAGTTAAACAACTAGTCTTAGTAATTACAAATTAATAAAAGCTTTAAAAGGGTTAAAATATATTTGTTAAATATATCTATATTAAGAATGTTGTGCAATTTTGAATTTAAGGAAAGATTGGCAGCCAAGGTGAGTGACTTTGTTGACATTGACTACTGAAATGCATCTGATCATCACTCAATCTTCATGAAAATTGACCAATAAATAGAAAAAAGTTAAGCAAAAATGATTATGATAGTTTCAAAAGTTAATATCTTAAAATTCTACTCCTTTAATTTATGTAGTAGTTCATACACATCGGCACACAGTAGTGTCTTATGACCATTTCCAATACCGATGCTTACTCAGCCTCATTCTGATGCCTAATTAGGTTGTGTGTGAATAGGGTGAATAGCCCAGGTTGTCAGATTTTTAAGAATGCTGGAAGATGAAGGATTAGGATTTGGTGCAAGTAATGCAGCAAGATGTGCATTGTCAATTATTCTACCAAGAATAGAGGGACAAACGGTTGGGAAACACCAGGTGGTACATTGGTTTTTAAGATCGCTTTATGAAATAAACCCACCAAAGCCAAAATATAACAGATTTTGAGACGTTTCAGTAGTATTTAAGCTGTTTAAGTCATGGCCTAGTAATAAACATTTATCTATTAAAGAACTAGGATTTATATTAGCAGTTCTATTACTGCTAGTGACGGGCCATAGAGGGCAGACAATAGTGGCTTTGTCTCTAAATGGACTAGAGATAGACAGCACGGAGGCAACGTTTGATTTAGACCAATTACTCAAATCAAACCGCATGGGGATCCACTGTCCACGGTGCATGTGAATAGTTTTCCGGAGGATCGTCGTATTTGTGTAGTGTCGGCCATTAGGGCCTATATATCCAAGACAAAAGGAATACAGAATTCCCGATAGCTTTTGATTAGCTTTATTAAGCCACATAAGGCTATCTCGAGAGACACACTCGCAAGATGGACCATTAAGGTACTTAAGGACGCAGGCGTCAATACTGGACGTTATGCATCACATTCAACGAGAGGGGCCATGGTCTCGAAGGCAAGACAACTAGGAATCTCACTAAAGAGAATCCTGACCCATGCAGGCTGGAAGACTGCTAGATCGTTTGCAATACATTACAACAAACGACTATAAAAGTCAAGTGGCCTAGCGACACGCTTACTCACCAATTAACAAAACAGGTGAGAAGTAAAAAGTATATAATTTGTTTGATACTAATATGTATTGAAATAAGAATGATTAAGGATAGAAATGGGGTCTCCCTCGGCTACGAGTAGCCTGAGGCTTAGTACCGAGGTAAAATAGTATAGTTATACAAATCTTACCTGGGTACAGATGATGGATAACTGTTGTTTTCTCGAGGTACAAGCCTCGGATAGTCGTGGGCTAGGGCCCGCCCACCCAACCCTACCATGACTATTACGTTTGATTGTGCCAAGACAAAGACATTGAAGTATCCATATAAGTTTAAGATCATTTTTATCCTGAATAAGTAGGTAAAGATTGCTAGACCCGGATGTGCTTCCTTCTCTCTCGCCCACGACTATCCGAGGCTTGTACCTTGGGAAAACAATAGTTATCCATCATCTGTACCCAGGTAAGATTTGTATAACTATGCTATATATATATACATATATATATACATATATATATATATACATATATTTACATATATACACATATATATACAGTATAACCCCGTTAAACTTGAAGGGACCCTAGAAATTTGTTTGGATTAACCGATCATTGGTTTAACCGAGCTTTGACTTTGACTTGGCTTTGGCAGAAAACGTGGGTGCATTATGAATGTACAATGTATGTGGACACTATGATTATTGTTTCTTATGTGGATACAGTTTAACCCCATTAAACCAACCTCGGTTAAATCAAACGATCGGTTAATCCAAACTTTTTTTCGGCGACCTGGCAAAATACCACCATTTATCATTTAAAACAGTCTCAGATGACCTTAAAACCACACGAAAGTTTGGTTTAACTGTATCGGAAGTGGCCTGGGGCCGACAATTTTGTTTGGAGTAACCGTTACTTTGGATTAACCGACATTGGTTTTACCAACTTGTGTATATGATAAATGGTAGTATTTTGCCGGGCCGCCGAAAAAAGTTTGGATTAACCGATCGTTTGGTTTAACCGAGCTTGGTTTAACGGAGTTGTACTGTATACATAATACATACATCTATATCTATTTTTAAAGTGTCAAAAGTTTTAAAACCAACAATTTATATAACGCGGTATGCGGCATACGGCATGCGGTAGCGAATGGCAGCATTCCTTACTAGCGGCATGCAGCATGCGGCATACGACTGGCTATATTCCTACCTTTATAATTACCAAATTATAGATAAGTATTCATATTTTTGTGGCTCTGGTAGCATTTTTACCAACCCGAACCCCCACCACCACCACTACCATATGTTTCCCCTCAGCACCTTTGTGTGTGACCGTACCGTAATGCTCCATCGCCTCTCCTCGTTAAACTAATGGACAAGTGCGACTGACTGAACCCCACCACCACCACTACCATGTTTCTACTCAGCACTGTGTGTGAACGTTCCGTAATGCTCAGTCGCCTCTCCTAGTGTTAAACTAATGGACACATCAGACTCAGGTTTCTATTCACACCCTGCGTGCCGCATACCGCATGCCGCACCGATCGCTACATGGACCGATCGGAAAATGCATTCGCATTCGCATGCCGCATGCCCCATACCGCGTGTAAGGAATGTAGCCCATAGGCTTCAAGGCATTTTGATTTTTTGTCGCATTCGCATACCGCATACCGCATACCGCGTGTAAGGAATGCGCCCTTAAAACACACTGACCTGATTTCGGGTAGGTGTCCACAAGGATATGGTTCTCAGTAAACACATAATCCTTGGCTGCATCGATCTTCTCGCCCGGGAAGGTCCTCGACATGACAATGCCATCGTGCACGTGCACTCCCGGATATCGATACCGCATATTTTCCAACGAAACCATCCTTTTCGAAAACAGAAACGGAAGTCATCGGTTTGTCATGTCATATTCTAGTAACACTTGAGATCAGATCAGAACGGGTATTGACTTGTGAGTGTGCGCATTGTAAGAAGAAAGAGTGTGGGTGGCAAGGAGTACATAACAGTCCTGTTGTGTCGGGTTTTCTGCTATATGTTTGGGGAGTCGGTTGATTTGTGTTGGTTGTTGTTTTTTCTTTTAAAGCGGCCAGCTATCTGCCGCGTGGAAAACAAACGAACTCGGAAATAGTTCAGATGTGTGCCACAGGGGTGGTGCATGCTTAGTACTGAGTATAATGTTCCTCGTGTGTTTTTTTGTCCAGGGGCAATAAATAGTGATTTTCACTTGGAGCAGACGTGCCAAGTAGTTACTAGTGTGAATCGGAAGAAATAGCGTGGTTGAAGGTGACGTGGGTACGGGGGTGTGTGTCAATTTTGATGATGAAGAAGAAGAAGAAGAAGAAGAAGAAGAAGAAGAAGAAAAGAAAAGCGTGATACAAAATTGTGTATGCTGGTGCATTTTGACAAAAGATGTGGGTACAAATTTTAAAATTTAAAAAAACTAAAATAAGCTAAAGTGATTATTTAATGTGATATTACAAATAAAAAGCGGGAAACTGGGTGATTGGGGTTATTTTCTGATATTTTAGGGAGATATCCCGCCAAATCTGGAGGCTTGGCGCCTTTGTTGGGGTGAGGGGGTAATATAAGAGCCATGAGCACGACCAAATTATTATATGCAATTAAAGTGTTTATCATAATCCGTATAGTGTGTATATATGTAGGTATATATACGGATAGTGATAAGACTGTTATCGCGCGTAATAATCTCTGTAAGTGTCCTGCTACCACTCCCCCCCCCCCTTCTGGGTGGGATGGGTCCGGCTTCCTTCACACCCCCCCCCCCCCCCATCCGGGGGGGGGGCTCTACAGGACCATAGCGCTGAATCTGTTTTACATTATACAGACATATATATATACATACATATATATATATATATATATAAACACACAATGGATATGCTCATGAGGGACCGCGCCGTTCCCACAGCATTGCACTACCATATATATAAGCATGTATCTACTGTGTGTTACTGTATATATATATATATATTATATGTATATAAATAAGCATGTCTACTGTGTATATAATATTAGGTACTCCAAAGTGATTTCTTTTTTCAACAGGTCAGTATTACAAGTTATATATCTGTACAGATCTTTTAAATCAGATCTCAATGATATAAAAATCATTTAGATCGATTGAATAGCTGCAAAGTTATGCGCGTTTAAAGATTGATTTTTTTACCCCGATTTGTGCACATTTCCAAATTAGCCAAATCTTGGTTTTTAGGGTCCCACCTGGAAGCTATTTTGCATATGATCTGTCCAATATTAAAGAATCTCACTCTCTATAGCACAAATAGCAGGCTCAATTTTTTCCAGACCATTATCTTTGTTATTGTTTAAGATATTTCATGCTAAACTTGCTAAATTCCTTAATTTCTACAGAATATCAGCAGGGTCAATGATAAATTCTTGAAAACATCATAACTTCTGTTCTACTTACACTATCACTCTAATTTTTATTTTAAAATAATCTAAATCAAAAGCTCTATATGATCGTATATGTTTTGAATCAATATGAGGCAAAAACTAAAAGTTCACTGTTATAGTATGGCTAGCTGACTAGTGCAGAGATGGGAATGCACAGTCACTTCTCAGTCCAGCCTTGATGCACATGATATAAATCTCAACCAAATATTGTTCTGGTTAGGTAGAGGAAGACTTGAGCTTTCTGATGATATAATTTTCAAAACGATCCTGATCAATTTTCAAGGAGGATTAATGTCTTAATGTTTTCACTCCTTCAGTCCAATCAAATTTCCCACTCAAAAACAGTCATGCTTGATATGCTAATGAAGCCTAGTTGGTTTACACGGTCTTTCATTGGTGGTTATTTGTAGCTCAGGTCACTGTACTCACCAAGGTATCAAGTTTAGGGAAGGGAGTAGCTCAGACTGGATGAAAACAAAATCGGCGAGCATGCTCAGAGCTGCCGATGGTACCCCACAACAAGTGTCCATTGACTAATTTATTTCATAATGATAATTAAAAATCAGACAGCCTAAAAGAGAAAAGAACAAGCTTTAATTTGATATAATCTTTATTTCAAACCAAGCAGAACTAGTGGAGATTGAAGCCTTTTTAAAACGGTTAAAATAGGTCAAATTTCGCGCTGCGGACACCGTATATGCCCACTTTGGAGTACCTAATAATATATAGCCTAAGCCTATATATAAAACCATTAAGCACCGAAGAGTCACTTATTTCAGTGATATATTTCACGATACGAGACTAGACTGCCTATGAGGATTTACTAAGTCCACTATCTTGGTTTTCTTTTGAATCGAGGCTTAAAAATAAAAAGATAGAAAAATAGAATAAAATAATAATTGAAATGCTAGAAACAATTAGCTATTCAAAATTACCACAATTAGTTCAGTTTTACCTGCTAAGCACTAACAGCTTCGTACAGAATATATTCCAATTTGTGCTGCTCTGTTTACCCTAGATAAAAGATTCACCCTGTACTAAAGTACAGGGGTGAAAACCAACCCTATATAAAAGCTGGAGAAAAAATGGGGAAATGAAATACAGACCCTAATTCTACAATCAAAGAACCAAAATATATTCTTCACCTACCTCGGTGTATTTACCCTTACCTCTAGAGTTGCTTAGTCAATTACATTCATAGATGCATGAAGTTTAAAATCTGGATCGACATATCCACATGTCAGGCATTTTGATAGTCCAGTATAGGTCATTTTCATTGGCTGAGGTAGTCAGGTGGTACAAACAGTTCCTTCAAAGATGGTGGATTTACCACATTGGCTCTATCACACCAAACTGATTTGGTGTCACTGAGCGTGATATTATGTGATTTGGACACTCTGGAGAATATATATTGAGGGGAAATGGATACAATGGATTGTGGCTATTGGATTTTAATCAACATATGGTAGAAAAGGTAGGAGAGGCCATCCACTGTGAGAGACATTTTCGCCAGCTTTACATAGCCTGTTGGTTCACCGCTGAACACAGCGGTGAATCTTTGATCTAGGTTTACCCTTGTTCTCATATCAATTTGTTCATGCAGCACACAACCATAGCGTGTACTAACTCTGTTGATCATTTGGTTTGTTGGTTGCTGGAGTTTTACACCCTGGCAACATCTAAGGTCATATCAAGACAGGTACCGACTTGTGACAGCGCACACTCATGGTGACTTTATAGTGCTGCCCCACTGGGAAATCAAGCTGCCAGCACAATGACCCAATATCCCACTCAGTCACATTATCCTGACACTGAGCTAACCAGTCCTTGTGCAATCCTATTAATGCCGAGCACCGAGCTAGAGAGTGACAAGTATAGATTTTATAAGTCATTTGTTTGAATCGACCGGGAATTGAACTCCATTCGGAAGAGTTCTTATAGGTGCACCTGTCTTTATTAAGAAGTTAATACCACAATTTGATGGTTAGCTTTTCTTATTTTACTGATTTTAATTTATATTTATACAGGTTCATAATGAGCATATAGGGAACCAGCAGGCTCCCACGAGCATTGTCTGCATATCTAGAGGAACAGGGGTATTTTACCATCACATTTTTTTCAAAAGTTTTATTCCAGTTGAATAACATCTCTTATCAGCACGCATGTACTGGTGTTCCGGCGTTCGTAATTATAGTATATATGAGCTATTTATGGATGAGATGGTATTATAATAATACTGGATGCCCGGCCGTCAGAGCCCCAGATAATACCACAAAACTCTTTCCAGATGCGTTCTGACAACTGTCTGTCAGTTCCCATCTGATGCCCCTCTCAAACAAACTCATAAGGAAGAAAGGGAAGACAAGTCACGCAAGATTGACAATGAAGAAGTTGTGCTTTATTGGCATCAACTCCTGTTCACCTACTAGTGACCTATCACCCTGACCCATTACCTTCTGTCCACACAGAGTCTCATTACCTCTTTAGTATGTCTATGAATCAGTGCCTACAGCCCATTGAACCGGTTGATGCACACAGCTCAATTTGTATATATGAAAGGTGGAGCATCAGACAGAGTGCCTGGGTCCCTGCCCAAGAGAGAGTGTGTCTCACTCAATAGTCAGGAGTAGAGTGTGCTGCCCAGTGTGTCTGGAGCAGTGTCTAGAATAATCAATATCAAAGTGAGGCTAGTGTGGTCAGGTGCAAAGTCAGGAATCCATCCATGGCTGTCGGTGTCGTTCCGCCTGGCATACTGGCAGTCTGGTTGAGCACCCACGCCGATGTCAACACCATGAGCTAATATATGTAACGAGGAAAAAACTCAAAAGCACAAGCCAATATAAATATAAGATGGGCAGATCCCTAAAAAACTACTCAAAAGAAACACTAAAAAACCACCTATATGAAAATATAGACAACCTCACAACAGACAAAAATAACCCTGATATCTACTGGAATAACATTGTCACAGAAATAAAACAATCATTAGATGAGATGTGTCCCATAAAGAAACTAAAAATACAGAGAAACCAAGACCCGTGGGTAGACAGGGAAGTGTTAATGCATATCGCAACAAAACGAAGGCCAGGTGACAAAGTGAAATGCACTAAAGACCCAGAGGATAAAAGGGCCTATAATACTGCCAGAAACAACTCCCTCAAAGAAGTAAGGACAGCAAAAAGAAAATATATAATAAAACAAGACAAGGACTGGGGAAGCAACGCAAACAAGTTTTGGAAAAATGTAAGCTTACTATTCACCAAAAATAAGATAGAAGAACGGATAAGCTTGCAGGATAAGGATGGAAATACACACACAGATAGTGATGCAGCAAACAAACTAAATAACACTTTGCCACGGTAGGACAAAGGTTATCAAAGAAATTCACAAGAATCTGGGAAAACAAGTCAGAAAATATCCAGGATGAAATCCCCACCTGCAAAACTGACCTAGAAGAACTAACACAGCTAATAAATGACATAGATGAAAACAAAGCAAGTGGAATAGATGGATCCCCACAAAAATACTAAAAGAGGCACTCCAAGGCATCCCAGATACCATGGTCGACCTGTTCAACATATCATTTGAGCAGGGACACTTCATCACAGCATGGAAGATGGCAACCATCACCCCCATACATAAAAGTGGTGACAAACAAAACATGGGGAACTACAGACCAATATCAATCTTGCAAACACCAGGCAAGCTAATTGAAAAAATATTCCACAGGCACATAAATGAGCACCTGGAAAAAAACAATATACTAAACAAGAGGCAAGGACGTTTCAGAAAACTACACTCCACATCAAAAACAATAGCAAACCTAACAAGTGATGTGCTGCCATCATTGAACAAAAAGAAATTAGTTGGAGCAGCCTTCATCGACTTCAGCAAAGCCTTTGACACTGTAGACCACAGCATATTAATAAGAAAATTAAACAACATGGGCATTAAATCCAAATCAATAAACTGGATAAAATGCTACCTAAACAACAGGCAGCAAAAAACTAAAGTATATGGTACACTCTCAGACCAACAAACTGTCACCTGTGGTGTACCCCAAGGATCAGTCCTGGGACCACTACTATTTATACTATACATAAATGACCTAGAAAAATGGCTGGAGACAGAATGTCTCCAGCTATATGTGGATGACACTGTCGTATATGCAGAAGGAAGCACAGTAGAGGAGGTAGCAACCAAACTGAACAACCTCCTGCTAAAGCTGGACAGCTGGTGTGAATCCAATAAAATAACCATCAATTCAAATAAATCTAAAAGAGTACTCTTCTCACATACAGCAATCACAGGAAGAAACCTACAATGCACACTAGGAAACCAAACACTGGAAAGTGTAAATCACTACAAATACCTAGGCCTAGAACTAGATAGCCAGCTAAACTACAATCTGTGTGTAACAAAAATCATACAAAAAGTAAATCACAAACTATGGCTATTTGCTAAACTAAGAAACTATATGACACAAGATATGTCAATAAAAATCTTCAAAGGCATGATACTCCCCTACTTTGACTATGGGGATGTAATATACATGGGTGCTAAAAAAGAGCTACTTAAAAAATTTCAGATACTACAAAATAGGGCCCTGAAAATATGCCTGAAAGTGGACAAACTACACCCCACTTATGACCTACACAAAAGAACTAAAGTAAAGCTACTAGAAAACAGAAGGATAATCCACCTAAAAACATTAGCATATGGATATAACCAAGACATTAAACGTCTAACCCAACCACTAAGGGACACCAGAGCAAGCAAGGCACCACTACTGAGGCAGACCAGAAGCCAGATCAAAGCCCATGAAAGGAGCACACTGGAAATGGCCGCCAAGGCATGGAATGCGCAAACGGTGAAAGAAAGACAAATCCCTGACCTAAAAACGTACAAAAAATATCTGTGCAAAATAAAAACTGGGAACCCCAACTGAACTGCACCACAAGGGGGCAGGTGATATGTCACGCCCCACCAACTGGACAGCCCAGGGCGGGATAACCGGAAATAAAAAAGCCAGGTAACATATCCAACAACAATATAAATCAAATCAAATCCAAACAAACATAACTTAACCACCTATTACGTACAAGCCTATGGACATGTAAATAAAATGAAATAGGCTAGTATAGAACTAAGTAGGAAAAAAAGAGGAAAACCCCAAACATCGGCCCACGTTCCGCTCACGCCGAGCGCGTCAAGCATGCGCTGTCATCATGCTGGCCACATTGAACTAACGCTAGCGTGACGCTACCCTCTCGGTGGGTCGACATCGACTCACGTCGGGGAAAGCAGTTGAGTCGGACGTCGCAATGTTAGGGCGGGCGTGATCACGCCCGCTCGATGCTAAGCCGCCGCTGCTGTCATGCTAGTCTGGCGTCGCGCGTGCTGAGGTTTCGCTAGCCTCACGTTGACACAATTAATAATTCCTTTATCCTCACTCATTGTCACTACGCTTGGCACCGTATTTGCATATTACGCCGAGAATTTTGACGTGTAAAATTTATTTTCACGTTGTCCCTACGCTAGCACGTTATGTCATAGTGTGAGAGTGCCTTTATATGCTACTCACTGGGAGACCATGCCATTGATACCATGACCCCATTTCCCACTCTGTCACATTACCCTGCTACTGAGCTGACCAGTCATTGCCCTCTCCTAGTAATGCTGAGGGCCAGGCTAGGTAGTGACAATTTAGCAATTTATCAATTTTTTAAGTCATTGGTTTGACTCGACTGGGAATCGAACTCCCAACCTTCCACGTGGGAAGCATGCGTTCTACCGATTCGGCCACCGCGTCTGGTGGCAAAGGAAGTTGTGTAGCTGGTACTTCAATTGTGTTACAAGCCGATTGTTATTCTGGTAGGCCTACATTAAGGAATTTGATAACAAGAGCACAACGAAAATGTATCTTTACCTCTCACTTCAATGTGTTTTCTCAACACAAATATTGGAAGAATGTCGTATGACCGGTCCTCTTGTGCTCTGGTGCTAAGAGAGCATCAAGCCTAGATTCGGACATAGGAAGCCTGAGACTGGTGTGGGAAGAGGGGGGGGGGGTTATTCAATACACACAACTATAGGTTACAAAAGGTGAGTAACGTTAAATGTCGTTTGAAGTGTGGGTTCAGTCCACCTGTTCAATGTCGGCTGATGGTAGATGTGAAAGTACAACGTCTGAACACTTTGACTTCTGGATACTGAATGGTTTATTCACGCCCCAGGGCTCACTGAACCCGCCAGCTAAACTTTCCATGACGTCATCTCATTTACATAATCCTTTGTCCAAACCTATGCATCTCATTATCATATATTAGCCACATGCCTATACGTCTATTACGCATATATCACAATAGAGGGAGGACCTGGGAGCCCGAGGAGGTAGGCTGGGAGCCAACCCAAAGCACAATGCCAAGGCTCTCGAGGCGTCCGGGGGCACGACCATGGGTGTGTCCGTTATGTCTCCGGTTTGCTTCCTGCCAAGTCCGTTGACAGTGTTTTTTTTGTTGTTTTTTTTATTGCGGGAATTCGGTCGGTATATGTTTTCTGCGCGTCCGTGAACAATCCATTACGTCCGTTTGACATTCGGTTATCGTCCAGTGACTATTCGTTAATGTACTTCCTTGTCCGTTTAGCATTCGTTTCATCCGGTACATTTCGGTATATTTCGGTGCATTGCGTTACATTTTTACACCAGACAACAACGGACTAGACAATTCGTTGATCGGTTGTGTCCGGGACTCAGTCCGGTAAGGTCTGACCGGGCCGTTAAAGTGATGTGAGCGTCTCAGACTTCCCTCCATCCCATACCCCTCCACCCAGCAGGCAAATCAACGCGCTCACAAAGCAGTAATAACAAACCGATACACATAAATATAATACACATGCGAACAAAAAAAAAACACCAAGAGTTCATACCATTCTATGGCGTAGGCCTACTTGTTCCGTGTAATCACCTATTGCGCTGATTATCGGTGCTCTCTTGTGGTGTTGTGGCTGGTTGCAGAGTGCTGGGTTGGGCAAGATCTGGGGCATGTGTGTTTCAGTCTCTCTCGCTTTTACTTATCTGCATCTCTCCACAGTAAAGTAAAGCTTGTTTTATTTAATGATGCTTCTAGAGCACATTGATCTTTATCATCGGCTATTGGACGTCAAACATATGGTGATTCTGACATATTTCTTTGGTGGAAACTTGCTGCCTCCAAATTGGCTACTCTTTCCGATAAGCAGCAAGGGGTCTTTTAAAAGTTTTATAATATATGCACTTTCCCACAGACAGGACAGCACATACCACAGCCTTAGATGAACCAGTTATGGACCACTGGTTAGAATGGAAAATAGCCAAAACTGCAAATGGGTTCACTGAGCAGGATTGATAGGATAACCGACACTTTCACAGGTTGACACTCTACCGCCTGAGCTACGTCCCGCTTGCATCTCCCCACAAAGTATACTATGTAGGCCCTACTGCAGAATAGTAGTATCTTTGTCCCCCTCCCCCCACATCACCCGGATCCAGGCAAGGTGAGTAGGGCGCAGGTTCAATCCTGGTTGAATCAAACTCAACTCACTCTGCATTGCTAGGACTGGTTAGCTTAGTGTCAGGATACCATGACTGAGTGCGATATTTGACCAATGTTCCAATGATGGCAATGTATCTCAGTGGAGCAGTACAATAAATTAGACATTCAGCAAATACCAGCAATAAAACAGACATGCAAATAAAAGACGAACAATATAATATGTGGAGACCGACCTGATTAGTCTGTGTCGATTACTTTCCTGCGCTGGTAGTGGTTGTGAAGCTGATGGGAGTGCTGATGGTAGTGTCAGAGGCAGGCACCCAGGCTGCATGGTGCATTGACAGACCACAGAACTGTGTTGTATACTATTTAAGGCCCTGTCACACTACGGCGTACGGTGTCAGCGCATTCTCAACGTTAGAAAATTTGCCAGTACGTCGGCATTCGTCAAACTATTCAGCGGCGGGGGATAAAAATGGTGTACACACAACATACACAAAACATACACGTAACATATGCAGAACATATCTCTGACCTATTGCTAGCGTATGAGAGCGTTCAAGTTCCTCGCAAAACCTTTGCAAAATGCTCGCTTATGCTCACGGTACGTTGACCAACGTTACATACATTATTCCATCACTAGAAGTATGGTGTATACGTTAAATATGCTAGAGATATGGCAGGCATACGTTCAAAGTATGTTAGGTGTATGTAATGCCTCCATTGGCAGTACATGAACTGTATGCGGACTGCACATTCCGACCGGCTGAACGTACAGCTAATGTGCAGCAACATTTTCCAATGTAGCCCTAATGTACTCCCAACGTATGCCGATGTATCCCAAACATACACGCAGCATACGTTCAACGTACGAGGCACACGTCGACACACGTCGGAAATTTTTAGCATCCACAAATTATTTTCGGAGCCTCGACTCACGGCGACGTAAGATGACGTATAACGATGTACCCAACATAGGCCCAACGTATATGTAACGTATGATGACGTACGCCGACGTATTGGTCGAAAATCACATAAGTTGGCATATGCTAAGGCGTCGTAGTGTGACAGCCCCTTCAGAAGTACGCCTTATATGTTAAATACGTCAAGACACGGTGGAGAGACGCTAAACGTGTGTTATACATATGTCAGGTGTACATTATCCATATTTTGTTATGGTGCTGTCACATTACGACGCTTCGCGCCAACATACGTTGACGTATGTGATTTTTTGGCGCTACATCGGGATACATCAGTAAGCGTTACCCGCGCATTAGGCATGCGTTGGTATACGTCAACGTACGTCGACGTTCGGTGACATACGGTGGCGCGCGTAAGGGGGTCGGCGAAGTTTTGTGGGTGCACAAAACTTTCGACGTACGACAACGTGCGGGTGCCTACGTTATGGCGATGTTAGGGGGACGTCGAGATACATTAGACAGGGGTTGGAGGAACGTTGTTCTGACGTTGTGCTACATTGACTTTTTTCTTGTGACAGGGAGTGTTCCCTCAGCGCGTTGGCAACGTAGCACCAATGAATCACAACGTTGTTCTAACATACGCATAACGTATGGCCGATGCGCGATTGGCGTTTCTCCACCATGTCTCAACATTTTTTACTATATGGCGTGCGTCTGCCGCTCGCTTAACATTGGCGGGCATTCTGCAAACGACCCGTCAAGGTTTAGCGTACATATTGTGTGCGTTTTGGGTTTGAGTATATAAAGGCATCGGATTTCATGTTTGAGCAGAACAGCTCAGCTCTGCGGAGATGATGGATTTCCCTGGATGAATACCAACCAGCCATTCTCCAACATCACCATAATGTTAACCAATTAATACTTTACCATCTCAGAAGAAGGAGACGACGTCAACTGAAGGGAATGTGGATGAGAGCATGGATCCAGATGCGGCGACAGTTCGGTTTGTACGACCAGCTTCTGGTGGAACTCTGTAATGAGCTTCTTTCATCAACTTCATGCGGATTCCTGTCCAGATGTTTGACGAGATACTAGCCAGAGTCGGTCCTCGGATAACTAAAAAGTACACAACCTTCCGAGAGCCACTCAAGCCTGGCCTGAAGCTTGCTCTCACTCTACGTCACCTAGCCTCTGGAAGCAGGTATGCCTCCATGAAGTTTGGGTGGAAGGTCCCCCACAACACGCAATCACTCATCGTGAGAGAGGTGTGTAAAGCAGTCATCGCTGAATACATTGATGAGATGATGACCTGCCCATGACTCCTGCCCCATCTCGGACAAGTTCATGGGGAGGTGGAACTTTCCCCACAAATGCGGAGCACTAGATGGGAAGCATATTGCCTGCCAGTGTCCCCCAAAGAGTGGATCCCTCTACTACAACTATAAGGGATTCTACTCCATAGTTCTCCTGGTGTTCGTTGATGCAGACTACAAATTCATCTGGGCAGACGTTGGTGGAACGGGTTCGGCATCAGATGCGCAGGTTTTCAATGACTCTGAGCTGAAGGCAGGCATCGAAGATGGTACTTTCGGTCTCCCTGCCAGCAGGACTATCATGAACGGCCAGGACGCTGTACCCTACTTCCTGATCGGTGACGATGCCTTAGCCCTACAATTATGAAGCCGTACAGCCGGAGGTGTTTGACACATGAGCAACACATCTTCAACTACAGGATTTTCCGAGCTAGGAGAGTCATCGAGAATGCTTTTGGCATCCTGCCAAACCGATTCCAGGTTCTACTCAGCATGATGCAGCACCTCCCCTCCACCGTGAAGTTGATTGTCACCATGTGCATGATCCTGCACAACATGATGAGGATGCGATATCCCTTGCTCCAGAATCAGCAGCTAGACTGTGAAGAGAGCGGCCACCACAACGTCATCCACGGACCATGGAGAGAGGGCCTAAACATGCCAGACCTACGTGCTCACGTATCTGGCATGAACACTGGCTCCAGGGCAGGAAAGGAGCAGCAGAATCTCCTCAAGGACTGGACCAACTCCCCAGCCGGTTCCATTGAATGACAGGACTATATGATCTAGTGATGTCTTTGTACTGTGAAGTTATTGTACTGTGATTCTGTCATTTGTGATATTTACTGTGATATCTGTATGTAAAAAATGTCTTAGTTCTATTGGTTTAAATAAAGGGTATCAATATCTGTTGTTAATACCGAACCAAACTTAAAATGTCAGTTATTAATCTGGCTGGGGTAGGTTTGTTTAATGTTTTTTGGCCCCAATTATATATAGACTGACAAATTTACATGTCAGTTTATTAAATTCGGTGGGGAGGATTACTTATCAACTGACAGATTTACATGTCAGTTGTTAAAATTGGGTGGGGAAGCTTACTTTTACACTGACAAATTTACATGTCAGTTATTAAAAGTGGGTGGGGAAGCTTACTTTTACACTGACAAATTGACATGTCAGTTATTAAAATTTGGTGGGGAAGATTACTTTTATATTGACAAATTTACATGTCAGTTATTCATTTGAGTCGGGAAGGTTACTTTATGGGGAAGTTTAATTACTTTTCAAAGGGCAAATTTAACTTGTCACTTATTTAAAAGGGCGAGCAGGGTTCATATTTAGTTACATGTCAGATTACCTTCTGTATTAAATAGGCTAACTTTACAAAGAATTAGACTCAGAGACCAAAATCTGGAGTAAAATACATATAGTTTTATTTACAAATATGTTCTAAATAGTGTACAGGCACATACAATATTTACAAACTACAAACAATAAATATATATACCATCATCATCATCATCATCATCATGCTGTCGGTCGCGATGCGACAAAGACTGCTTTCATTACTTGACTGCTGCTCTCCATTTCACATATATACCACACTATATCAATCCTACTTGTCCGTTGATGGGGGGTGTCCGTTTCCCCCGAAGGAGCAAATAGCTCCTCCGCCTCGATGTTCAAGTTGGACACACTTGAAATCCCCGACAGCCCGGACAGATTCAATAAACTGTCTGCGGCTGTCGGAGTGCTCGAAGTGCTGGTCGTGCTCGACGTGCTCGATGTGCGGCTGTTGGTGAAGGCATCCCTACCGGTGGAGGCGGACCCCATGGGCTGGTGGGCAAACAGAGCCTGTGGCTGCAGTACCGGTTGCTGTATGTGCACCGCCGGCTGGGGCTGCGGTGTGCACCACCGGCAGCGCAGGCACCACCGGCTGCAGCATGTACTGGTACATATAGTCTTGGCTCTGTGAGGCCCATGGTGAACCTGGTGGTGGTTGGTGTCTTCACTGGTGCGGATGCGGCTGGTACATTTCGCTGGTCGACGGACAGAAGGACGCATTTGAGGACGTTGACTGGCATGACGTCGCCAAAGGGGGTCGCAGAGGACACACCATAGAGGGGGTGTACCTGGCCCACTCCACCTGTGTGCGACTCCCTTCACTGTCTAGCTCTTCATCGAGCACCTCTGTCAGGATGCGACAAATCCGGTCCTGCCAAATCTTCCCTTTTCTGTCCGTTTGCCTGTAGTCACTTATCCTGATGTTCCATATGATGCTGGACATTGTGGTGGAGATGGTGATGTCTCCTCCATCATCCTCTTCCTGCCTTTCCCTTTCCCTTTGCCACGTCCCTGGCCAGATGTGCTGCTGAGGTCTTCTTCCCTGGCATGCTGGATGAGTTGTGAGGAGAGAGCCAGACTGCAGCCTTATTTATACCAAGGTGCGGGTGAGTCGGCTGCCCCCCGCACATCGGGAAGCGTTACTAACGCATTGCACCAACATAGCGCGTACTGGGTCACGCTGGCACAACGCCGAAATGCGCTGGAGTGTCGTTGGACAGGCATCACTCACCCGCTGGCAGTACGCTCTCATACGTCGTGCAACACGTCAGCTGGTCGCTAGCAGAACGTTGGGAGGATGTTATGCCAATGCTAGGAACACGCCGCGCGTGTGACAGGCTCGGTAGCCACATGTTGCGCCAAACTTTCTTTTTTTTTTTCCTCACGCGTCGACATACGTTACCACAATGTCGGGCCCACACTACGCTTACGCCAACTACGTTGCACTGATCTCCAACTTTTCCTCCCGCGCCGAAAAGTTTGACGTATCTTGACGTAAAAAAGTGATTTTCCGCATTGGTGGCGCGCTGGCGAGATATGTCATAATGTGACAGGGCCATTATACGTTGTCAATACATTATCAATATGAGGACTGTATCTTTCAGCTGGCTCGACTTAGGATGGACGTGTGGACTACAACTCCTGACTAGATTACTTTGATTGATAACTGCCTACTACTCAACTGGTGCGTATGACAATTGACTTGATTGATTACAGTTCCTATCACACTATAACATTGCTTGATGAACCATTATGTTAGCCTGAACTTAGCTAAACTTGACACCTAATAAAAGCCATATTATAGTAGTCCGTCTCCGTGTCTTGAATTGTCCATGTTGCGCCCACCCACCCGTGGGGAACCGGAGTAGAATAGTTCCTCTGCACCCCCTTGCAGATCGTAAAAGGCGACAAATGGGGCGACTCGTTTGCCGTGAGTCGCGGCTCGTGTCGGTGGAGGAAGGGATCCTGGTGCCTGAGGACTGCAAGGGGCCAAGGCTCCTTGTGGACAAACACTGCACTTTGGCCCCAACTTCTTCTCCTAGACGAGAGGTTGGACTGGCCCGGTCCAATCAATCGGCTGGTCATGCCAAGCCCTAGGTAGATTAATGGAGAATGGATATATATGTCATACAACAACTGTATTCGTATTTATATTTTCACAAGTACCAAGTCATTCTTCACTTCCTAGAAGGCGGTGGCTGGGGTCAATCTAGTACTGGTTATGCTTTTTTGCCTCCATGCTAGAGTATATTATCCTTGTATCCCTGGTGTGTATCTGTCTGTTACCGCAGCACTACACATCCCAATTTTGAGGGCTCTGTGGTGGGTGGGGAGCAAGGATGATGAACCAAAAACAACTCAATATGGCTAAACAAAATCCCGCCCCCCCCCCAAAACAAAAGATTATTGGAAATGGAAACGGAAACGAAATCGGACTCAGATTCGGACTCACATCTGAGCACTGATGATTGGCCACGGTTCATTATGATCGAATCGTTGAATGACGAGGCATCAGTTGCCAAACTTTCCCCTTTTGCCATTCACAAGGGCATTATGGGAATCGCTGGCACAGTTAAAGACGTGAAGAAGCTACAAACTGGACATATTCTGGTGGAGTGTGCTAAGAAAGCGCATGCCGACAATCTGCTACGTGCAAACACTCTAGCAGGCGTCGGCATCAAGGCCTCTCCTCATCGAACTCTCAACTCTAGCAAAGGAGTAATCCGAACTAGAGATCTTGATGATGTTGATGAGGATGAGATAGCACATGAGCTCAAGGAGTGTCAAACGTACGAAGAATAGTTATAAAGAGGGATAACAAGTCCATTAAAACAGGGACATATATCCTCACGTTTGGCAAGCCTTTTCCGCCCAAGAATTTTAAAATCGGATACCTTAGTGTGAATGTGGATGTCTTCATCCCAAACCCACTTTGGTGCTTCCAATGCCAGAAGTTTGGTCATCGCAAGGATAGATGCAAAAACGAAACCATCTGTTTTAACTGTGGTCAGAAAGGTCATGACAACACCAGTTGTCAAAACCAGGCAAAATGTTCCAATTGCCTGGGTGACCATATGGCCATATCTAAAGACTGTCCTGTCTGGAAAAAAGAAAAGCTCATTCAGCAGATCAAACCTGAAAAGCGGCTAAGCTACCCAGACGCTCAAAGGCTGGCTGAGGCGAATACTCCCTCGCCAACCACCAAGAGCTATGCTGCGGCAGCCAAAGTCTTCAACAGGACAATTGAATGCCAGACTGAACTGACGTGGTTGACTATGGGGGAGCCCACTACCTTCACCCCAGTCCCGAATCCGACTCCGGTTTCGACCCCAAAAACTAATTTTATTAATAATATTGCGGTGCAGACGCTGGCCGAGCCAGCGATGCCCAAAAAGAATATATTGTCGGACCGAGTTCCGAAGGGATCTTTGACCCCTACGGACAAAACGTCCAGGGGGTCATCGATCCCCAAAAATCTAACATTAAATCGATATCAGGCGCTGGCTGATATTGAGATGCCCGAGACTGCGGAAACCCGCAGTCGAAGTCTCTCCCCCAAACCAAAGGCGAGGGGGGAGAACACCTGTCACTGCTCCAAAATGACAGTGACAGGTGGATCTCTTATTCAATGGAACTGGTGAGGTTTTAGGAGCAACATCGAAGAGTTGTCTCTTCTTTGTTGCAACCTCAATCCACTTGCTGTTTGCCTACAAGAAACTTATATAAAAGCTTCTGAGAGTTGTAGTCTTAAAGGCTACACCATTTACAACAAGCATGCACCAGGTGGAGACCGAGCCGCTGGCAGCTCCTCCATCTTGGTCAGACGTGATGTGGTATGTACGCCAGTGGCGTTAGACACGACACTATAGGCTGTAGCTGTTCGTCTGACGCTGCATAAGACTGTAACTCTTTGTTCCATTTACATTCCTCCGAGCTCCGTTCTCACGTTACAAGAACTGGATGCCCTTGTGGACCAGTTACCGTCCCCATATTTACTTATGGGTGACTTTAACGGCCACAACCCATTATGGGGGGTGGGGGGGGGGGGACAATAGGAACACTAAAGGCAAAAGAATTGAGGAACTTGTGGCCGGTCATGCTCTGTGTGTATTGAATGATGGTTCATACACATATTTGCATCCCGGCTACAGAACATACTCTGCCATCGATCTCACATTGTAGAACCAGAACTGGCGCTGAACTTTTCGTGGAGGGTCTGGGATGACCTCTGCGGGAGCGACCACTTCCCAATTATTCTTGATTGGGAAGGGGCATCTCCCGTAGAGCGAGAGAGGAGCTGGCGGCTTCATAAAGCCGACTGGCCCACCTTCCGGACCCTATGTCGCGAGGAGTTCACTCCAGACATCAGTGACATCGATGCCTTCGCTGAGATGCTGAGATGGATCGCAGAGAAAACTGTTCCGAAGACCTCGGCAACTCCCAAGCGTCTGACGCCTCCATGGTTGGATGACGGCTGTAGGAGGGATATTAAGGAACGAAAGAAAGCTCAGCGTAAATTCCACAGGAGACCGACTGCTGAAAATGTGGCGCTCTCTAGAATTCTGCGCGCTCGCGCTCGCAGAACAATCAAAGAAGCGCAGAGGCGGTGTTGGAGACGATTTGTTTCTAGCATCACCATGGGCACGCCGTTGGGCAAAGTGTGGACAATGATCAGGAGAATCAAACGAAGGGGAGGTGACTCTTCTGTAGTCCAGCACTTGAAACACAACGGCACCATTCTCACATCACTCGATGAAATAAGTGAAGAATTGGCGTGCGCCTTTGCTGGAAACTTGTCTTTAGCAAGCTTCCTCCAGGGCTTTCTGGCCGTCAAGGAATGCCAAGAGCAAAAGCTCTTGGACTTTTCCTCTGATGGCGAAGAGCACTACAACTCCCCATTCAGTATGAGTGAGTTGAGGTGTTCTTTGGAAAGCTCGCATGACACAGCAGTTGGACCTGATGGAATTCATTATCAATTTTTTAAACATCTCCCCGGGCCTGCGCTGAGACTGTTGCTTCAACTCTTCAACAACATCTGGCAGTCGGGTGTCGTCCCTGCCTCTTGGCGGGAGGCGACAGTAATACCGATTCCCAAGCCTGGTAAAGACCGGAGTGAAGCCAACAACTATCATTCCCTAGCCCTCACAAGCTGCATCTGTAAAACCATGGAGCGTATGGTAAACAACCGCCTCGTCTGGCTACTGGAGTCAGGACACCACCTGTCCAACCTCCAATGTGGCTTCAGACGGGGCCGCAGCACCCTCAACAATCTGGTTCGCATGGAGACCTTCATAAGAGATGCTTTCCTTAAGAAGGAGCACGTTGTGGCTGTCTTTTTCGACCTTGAAAAAGTCTATGACACAACGTGGCAGCACGGCATCATGGAGGATCTCCATGCTATTAGCCTTCGTGGCCACCTGCCAATTTTCATCAGGAACTTTCTAGCCTTCAGGCATTTCCGCGTTCGCGTCAAGACTACCTATTCCAGCCTACACTCACAGGAACTAGGAGTGCCTCAGGACAGCATACTGGCCGTGACCCTTTTCGGGGTCAAGGTCAATGGTATTGCTGCTGCTGTAAAGCAAGGGGTGTCCTGTAGTCTTTTCGTGGACGACTTTGTTTTATATTACAGCGGTGCTAACATGAATGTCATAGAGAGACAGCTACAACTAAGCATAAATGGGATCCATCAATGGTCAGTTCTGAACGGATTCAAATTTTCCAAGACCAAAACAGTCTGCATGCACTTCTGCCTGTTGCGTAGAATGCATGCGGAACTGGAGCTGACCCTTCATGGGGATCCCAGTAAAGTCGTTAAGGAAACCAAATTTCTGGGCCTCATTCTCGACGCAAAACTGTCTTTCGTGCCACATATAAAGTACCTGAAGACAAGATGCCTGAAAGCGCTAGATATTCTGAGGGTGTTGTCCAGCTCAGAGTGGGGAGCTGACAGAGATGTTCTGCTCTCCGTGTACCGAACCTTGGTTCGGTCACGAGTGGATTACGGCAGCATAGTATACGGTTCCGCAAGGAAATCGTACATTGGGCTGCTAGACACGGTCCACCACCAGGGGCTGCGCCTGGCCCTTGGGGCCTTCCGCACCTCACCGGTTCAGAGCCTCTACGTCGAAGCCAATGAACCATCACTTAACAACAGGAGAATCAAACTAGCCATGCAATATTTAGTCAAGATCAAAACTAATGCATTGAATGAAACCTCATTTGGAAGCCTTAGGTGTGGATTTGAACGTGTTGGAGGATGCCAAAGTCCCAGAACATCCCCCGTGGTTGTTGAGGAAGCCATCGGTTATCCTCCGACTCACGGAACTGAGGAAGTCTGGGACACATCCACTCGAATACCAAGGACTGCATGCAGTGATTCAAGGGCAGTTTGCAGACCATCTCTCCATATACACTGATGGTTCGAAAGACCAAAGCCGGGTAGCTGCTGTGGCAGTATGCCAACACAAAAAATTTGGCGTACGCTTGCCCGATCAGAGCTCGATTTTCACTGCGGAAGCCCGAGCACTCCTTCTCGCTTTGGAGTGTATCGAGGTATCCAACCACACTAACTATGTTATATACAGCGATTCGTTCTCCTGCCTCCTGGCTGTTGCTGGACTGAAAACAAATCACCCTATTCTAGCAACGGTCATCTATAAAATGGACCAACTGGCAATGGATGGGTATGACATCCACCTGTGCTGGGTTCCTGGCCATGCCGGCATACAAGGAAACAAACGAGCTGATCGGGCTGCGAAGAAGGTCCTGAACTGTGATCTTGAACCGTGTCTGATCCCTCACTCTGATCTGAAACCACTAATAGCTACCCACATAAAATCCAAATGGCAACATGAGTGGGATGAAAATATTAATAAACTTAAAGAAATTGAACCATCTGGAGGAAACCCACCACAGACTCATGCGCGAGGTCGGCGGGACCAAGTGGTCCTTAGCCGCTGCCGTATTGGCCACTCGTGGCTTACACATGCTTTTCTGCTCAAGGGGGAACCTCCCCCTGAATGTATTGGGTGTCAGTCCCCACTGACACTCAAACACATTTTACTCAGTTGGGTTGACTTTTTGGCCCTGCGCCAACAATTCTACACTGCAGACAGTATGCGTGACCTTTTTACTAAAGTAGAACAAGAAGACATTTTGGCCTTTTTGAGGGCAGCTGGTCTGTACCGCCTCATATAGTTCATTAAAACAATTTTTATCAATTAATTCTTTCATTTAAGAGACCAGACGGGATGGCCAAATGAGTTGGAGCGTCCGTCTCCCATGCTGCTAGATCATGGGGTCGTGGGTTCGAACCTTGGTCGAGTCAAACCAATGACTTGAAAATTGGTGCTTGTCACTTCCTAGCCAGGCGCTCGGCATTATTAGGACAGGGCAAGGACTGGTGTGCTCAGTGTCAGGATAATGTGACTGAGTGGGATACCAGGTCATGGTGCCGCTGGCCTGGTTTTCCAGTGAGACAGCACTATAAAGTCGACATGAGTGCGCACTGTCACAAGTAGGATGTAAAACAACAACAAACAAACATGTTGCGCCCACAACATGGGCTAATTCTGGCACGGAGAGGGGACTACTGGTGCCTCCACCTGCCTGCTTGGACTCGAACTCACACCATGGTGCCGTCTTTTAGAACTACGAGCCTGAAACACGCCCTTCCAGCGCATCTACGGCCCCGGTGTTGCAGTTTTAGCGGCCCACCAGTTTGCGAGGGACACATCCATTCAAATGCATTGTCAATGGCCGTGAGCAAATCTTCATACAGAAGAAGTGACATATCTCTACAACCACACCACCTAGAAACAAAACCCTTGGTACACATATAGAAAACATGTGTACCAAAAAGATTATATTAAATTTATAAGGGTAGGGTTCTGGATTTCTATTAATTTTGAATAAAACTAATGTTTTGCACTGCGCGTACAATCAAACTCAAGGCATTGTCAATGGTCGTGAGCAATCTTCATACAGAAAATACAGCAAAAGTGAAATATCTCTAAAACCACACCACCTAGAAACAAATCGCTTGGTACACATATAGAAAACATCTTTACCAAAAACATTATATTAAATTTATATGGTTAGTGACGATACTGTTAGATTTTGATGCATGTGCAGAAGCGATGTGCCCCTCGCAAACTGGTGTGCTGCTGAAACTGCAACACCGGCACTTCCACTCAAGACGCCGCTCCGACCACAACTGGTTGAGTTTATTGGTATGTCAAAACTGTATCTCCCTAAATCTGGCTGTATTTTGGATATGAAACCAGTCAAATCAGGTACAGAAATATAGAGTCATTCTGTTTATTTAACAAGAAATTTACATTTGACATGGGTTTTGCAGCTGCAAATTGATCAACAAAAATACTGTGTTAATACAGTATCACCATTAGCAGTAGTACTGCGTTTCTATTCATGGCATAGAAGTTCTAGGGTTATGAGTCTGGGTTTTCTTTATCCATTTATAATGCTTTTGATCAGGTACACACATTGATAAAACACCTTGAGCTGAAATACAGTGGGTTGTACATTTTGACATAGTGGAAGTTATCAATTTAAAAGAGTATTGCTCCAATGATTTCAACACAAAACAGCACATCTCTGCTCTGGTTTTTTTCCCCAATCAGGCCATTCTGAAGTGTGACTCACATGACAGTGAGATAACTGGTCAATGTGTCTATAGCCGTGTTCACACGGACGATGTAAATCGATTCATAGAAAGCGACTTGTATAGTTCGCATCACATTTCTCGTGTGAACGGACGTCTGATGCGGATTAGGGCTGATTCGATTCACGTGATGCGGATCCTGTAAACCACCTAAGCGAGGTAGTCTACGTGAATCGATTCCTGTGATGCGGATAATTTTGCCCGTGTGGACGCACTGATTCGGATTAAGGAAGTGACACGCATGCGCAGTCGAGACCTTAGTTTGTTGACTTTCCGGTCAATCTAAAGTGCATATTATATAATTTGGTCTATGAACCTGCTAGAAGTGCACGGATATTTTTTTCATGATTTATTTTTAGGGTTTCACTGCCCAGCAGAAGTTTTGACCGTTCCAAACCAATACGATTCAGTAATTACATATCTAGGTCGAACCCACACTCTCTGGTGCCAGCATTGTCGAACCCAAAATGGCGCTGGTTAGCCTGGACTTGCTCATGCGCAGATTTCGATTTCCGGCCCAAGTACTGCCCGTGTGAACGGATGGCTAATTCGCCTCACCTGATTCGATTTGTGTGATGCGCCTCACATTTTGTCCGTGTGAACACGGCTTAGAATAGTGTATGCAGTGTCATATGAGTGGACTCTGAACAATGATTGGTAACTGTGGGCCACGAAGCGGATAATGACTCAAGGGACTACTGCTCTCCTCAATAATCTGATTTTTGTTGTCTTCCTTTTATTTTTTTGTGAGGGGGTGGGGGTGGGAGGGTGATAAAACATTAGTTGATTAAGTAGGGGAAATTTCAATCGTGAACAGTTGATCTTCTATCATTCTTTGCTCGAACTTGTATTGACCCTACTCATGCTTGTGTAGCCAGCATTTCACATCACAAACGTGGATGGTCACATGCACAGGTGCCCTTCCAGTGACGTCTGAATCATATAGGAATTGCATCTCACTGGCCAGGCCCTTGAACAAGCACCATAGCGTGGATCCTGTGCCCTGCCTTGCTTCCCCCCCCCCCCTCCCTCTTTGCCCTCCCTTCTCACTCAATTGCTTACCTTACGAAGCAATTAACTAGCTTCAGAAAAATGAGAGACTACATTAATAAGAATAATTCACTGCTCCTATACAAGACCACGATTCTGCCCATCTTTGACTATAATGACATAATTTATAGCCTGGCAACAAAACAACAAGAGGACAAGCTGCAAAAAGTCCAGAACCGAGCACTTAGAACTAAGTTAATGGGTAAAATATTGAGTGTTCAGGACATGCACATGGAAGCAAATCTTGAAACCCTAGCCCAGCGGCGGGACATTTATTTGTTGTCACTTATGTATGAAAGATCAAAAGAACCACAATACAGAGATCCATTGAGCAGGCAGATAAGAATGGGAGATGGACCACTGCTCAGTGTTCCTATACCAAGCACAAATAAACTAGCTAAGGCACCAATATTTAAAGGCAGCAAGATGTGGAACAAACTACCATCTGCAATTAGAAGTGTACCTTCCTACCAAGGCTTTAAGTCACTGATCAGAATGCATCTCACTGGCCAGGCCCTTGAATAAGCACCATAGTGTAGATCCTGGGCCCTGCCTTGCTCCCTTGTCCCTTCCTCCTTGTCCCCCCCCCCCCCCCCTCACTCAATTACTTACCTCAGCTATACCATTGTAAAAATATACAGATTTGCGGTTTAGAATTATATAGTGGCAGGGAGCATCTTTATTATTGCATGACAGAGGGGGGCAAGGTTATGTAAACTAAAAAGCAAGGATGCCATACTCACAGTATGACATGATATAGAATAGGGAAATATATATGTCCTGCATGCTGCCTAGGATTAGGGAGGAGCTGTGTTATATAATAAACAGTTCAAGGTGTTCTAGGGGAAACTGCCCAAGGGGTGGAAATTTCCTATGTGTAGTTCTAAGCATGTACCATCACCAAGGAGGAACGTTCTTGGTCTATATATATGGATATATATATATGAATGTAACTGTATACAACTGCTGGTTCACCCCTGTGACCATAAGGGAGGCCCAACTTCAGCCTCAGTTGCATAGACACTCAGGGCGGCACCTGCAGCTGAGTAGGGTGGCAGCCACCTCCACTGGGGGGTTGGCTCCCACCCCAGCTGTGGGGCCACCTGATTGGCTGACTGTGGGACTGCTCAGTCGCCTGCACTGCCTTGACCATCTGACCTCACTAAATGCACGAGATGCAGAGAAATATGTAAATGAAGAAGCGATGCTCCAGTCACACTGGACACCGGCACTCTAGTCCTGGCTCTTGAGTGAAGCACACATACTTTTGAGCAGGAACCCCAGACACTCTGTCTGATGCTACCTAAATTCACCTATTCAAATTGAGTGTATCCACAGCCATAGGACTCTTGTCCCATGGGCTGTGGGCACTGCTTTCAGTATACAGGCTAAGTGGTAATGAGAACTAGTGTGGACAGAAGGTGAGGAGTGAGGGTGCTAGGTCACATGTAGGGGAATGGACAGGAGTTGCTGCCAAATAAAGCACAACTTATTCACTGTTCATTTGTGTGACTAGTTTTCCTTCCTCTTTTCAGTACTGATTCATGAGTTGGTTTGATTAGGCTAATGGCATCACAGGTGATATGAAGGGGAGAGTTTTGTAGTCTCATGGGGTGCTCACAGCGGCCGAGCAGATCTGTGATTCTATACCATGATAGCAGCACAGTTTTTGCAGCGACCCACAATCTTAGCCCATAACACTGAACTTATTATGGCTAACCCTCTAACACACGAACCCTCCTTACAATTTACTAATATGCCCTATTTAAGTACTCGCTTATCTAGCTTTTTAAAATGTAATGTAAATGGCCGGAAGACCAGTGCCTTGGCGCTGAAAAAATGTATATAATCTGATTAATAAACTGTTTTACCAACAACAACAAATATATATAGGTTATGTAAATAGGATTAGTACTGCACATTTCCACAAGGTGGCGATGCTGTTCGATTTAGATGCATGCGCAGAAGCGATGTATCCCTCGCAAACTGGTGTGCCCCGGAAACTGCAACACCGGGAGACTCGGGTCACCCGAGTCATCAGAATTTCAAATAGAGCACCACGAGTGGAGTTGTCTGGGGTGGCTACCCAGATATCACACAGCCGTCAGGCTGACATCAGCCCGACGGCGGCTGCTCCGTCGGACCAAAGGAGGAAACCGCCGTCGGGCTGACGTTGTTTTGTCCAACCTCCCGGCCGTCGACTCGACGGCGGTATCCGCTGTCGGCCCGACGGTGGCTTCCGCCATAGGCCCGACGGCAGCAGCCGCCGTCGAGCCGACGGCGGGGAGGTTGGAGAAAACAACGTTGGGCTGACGGCGGCTGCTGCCATAGGCCTGACGGCGGCTGCCGCTGTATGCCCGACACAATATATTTATTCAAGATTAATAGAAAACCTTATAAATTTAATATAATCTTTTTGGTAAACATGTTTTCTATATGTGTACCAAGCGATTTGTTTCTACGTGGTGTGGTTTTAGAGATATTTCACTTTTTCTGTATATGGGTATGGGTTAGTGTTAGTGTTAGTGTTAGTGAAAAGTGAAATATCTCTAAAACCACACAACCTATTACCAAATCGCTTGGTACACATATAGAAAACATCTTTACCAAAAAGATTATATTAAATTTAAAAGGTTTTCTATTAATTTTGAATAAATATATTGTGTCGGGTCTACGGCGGCAGCCACCGTCGGGCCTACGGCGGCAGCCGCCGTCGGGCCGACATTTTGCCGGAAAAAAACAAGCTGGCGGTGCTTCGACAACATTCCGTACCAAATAATTTAAATCGTATTAACACGAATAATCCATTAATATGTCGTAATAAATTACAAAACTTTTACAAAATAATCTAAACATATTAATAAACAAACCTGTTAAATAATTCCTTAAAGTTCCTGGGATTTCTGGAGTTATTTGTTGAAAAAGAACGCTGCTCAACGATCGCACATGTTCCGCTGGCGACTCGAAGTCAACAAACCGTACCGGATAATTCAAATCGTATTAACACAAATAATTCCATTAATACATCATAATAAATTACAAAACTTTTACAAAATAATCTATACATATTAATAAACAAACCTGTTAAATAATTCCTTAAAATTCCTGCGATTTCTGGAATTATTTGTTGAAAAAGAACGCTGCTCAACGATCACACATGTTCTGCTGGCGACTTGAGCCGGAAACCATTTTTAACGAACTACGCATGAGCGGATCAACACCGTCGGCCCGACGTTGGTTCGACGGTGGCCCAAATGTGGAAAATCAATGGAAACCAGCGGCGAACCACCACCGTCGGCCCGACGATGGCTCGACGGTGGCTCAGATGTGGAAAATGAATGGAAACCAGCGGCGGACCGCCACCGTCGGCCCGACGTTGGCTCGATGGTGGCCCACATGTGCAAAAGTTTGAAACCCAGCGGCGAACCACCACCGTCGGCCCGACGGTGGCCTGACAGTGGAAAGTCGGTGGCGACGGTGCGACCAATAGCCGACGTCGGCCCGACGGCTGTGTGCTATCTGGGTAGGAGCGCTGATGTCACATTTGCGCTGGTACCGTCCTGCAGGATAACATAGATTATTGAAATGGAAATATAACTAAACTATGCCATCATAAAACACTTTAAATCCTATTTAGCTGTAATTATATCGGTTATTTTTTTTTTTTTTAACGGTTTTGGATTAAGCCACCATTTTTTCCACCCCGAGTGTGGAGAAGCGGTTCCGACTGCGCATGTGCTGAAAACGGGGCCGGGAGCAAAGCCAAGGTATACGGCCATTGAGTTTGCCGATACGCGTAGGGCAAAACTGGCATTTTATTCCAAATAAATAGAAATACATAACAATTTGGCACAAACATGGATGGAAGGATGCAATATAATAATGTAATGAATATGTTTAACACACAACTCTCCATATTTAAGCATTTTGAGCTAAGAAACATACAATTTCAGTCACTTTGGTCGTAATGCGAAGCATTTCGTTTGATGCGAGGGGAGGGAGAGCGACTCACCCGGCCCTGAGCGACTCACCCCCCCCTCCTGCCACTGCTCACCTCCCCCCGCCCCTGAGCAACTCACCCCCGCCACTGCTCACCTCCCCCCGGCCCTGAGCGACTCACCCCCCACCTGCCTCTGCTCACTTCCCCCCTTATAAGGCCGCCCGCCGGCCTCCCTCAGGCACTCAGCCTCCAGCCGCCTTCCAGCTCTCTGCCCCTTCTTCTTCTTTGGACTTCAACCTCGGACCGCTTCCACCTCGGACCGCCACCCAAAACACGAACGCACCATGCCCCGAGGGAAAGGTCGTGGACGCAAGAGCTCCCGGGCTGTCCCCCGGACGCCGGGGCCTACATCAACACCGCCCCGGGAGGAGTCGCCGGCTTCAGCCCCGGCGTCCCCCGCGGCCCCCTCGGACCGCGCCTCGGGCTCCGAGGTGTCCGTGCTGCTGGAGGCCATGCAACGCATGCAGCTCGAGAACCGACAGGCCGCCGCCCAGGCCGCCGCCGAGGCCCGCCAGGCAACGGCAGACCTCCACGCCCGGATCGACGCCCTCGTGCCGGAGGAGCCCGCCCCGGCGCCTCGGGCGCGCACCACCACTGCAGGCCGGCCCCCGCCGCCGCCTCACGCGAGCCTGCCTGGGGCACCGCTGGCGGAGTACGAGAGGTACCGCCACCTCTCCACGCAAGCACCATCTACCACGTCCCCGGCCTACCAGGAGGACTTCACCCGCCACAGCCCCGCATCCGTGGCCGACGCCGTCCGGGAGCTTTTGGCCTCCGCCGAGGCACGGCACTCCACCAGGCGGCAAGGGATACCAGCACACTACATCTTTCCTTCTGATCTTGTGAAGCGAGGGGCAGAGAGAAAGCCGGTCAAACGAGGAGAGGCGACAAAGGACGAGTACACGCTCGCCCTCCTCAACCTCATCGACCACCCCGACTTCCCCGCCCACTCCGCCCAGGGACTCCACCACCACCTCCTCGGGGTGTGCCGGGACAACTTAATATACCCGTGGGCTACCGTCCGCCGATACTCAGAGAGTGTGTTCTCTGCCATCGCGGACGGGACCCTCCCCCACGGGTGGCACGACCTGGTGGCCATCAACCTCCACAGACTCGACTGCCTCGCCATGCCCGACGACCATGCCACCGCCGCCCCCGCCCGCCCACTCGACCCCCTCCAGCGAGGCGCGCACTTCCCCCGAGCCCAGGCCGACGCCCGCACCACCTACGATAGAGAGATCCACGGGGTGCCCTGCCCGGCCTGGAACCGCACCCCCGCCTCGTGCGATCGGGCCCACCTCGGGGAGGCCCACGGCGAGGCGGGGGACAGACGCCGTCACGTCTGCGCGTATTGCGCCAACGTGAGGCGCGTCTTCACCATGCACAGCGAGGCCGACTGCATCACGAAGCAAACCCGTGAGCGCCAGACCCCCCCCTCCACCTCGGCGGATTTTTGATTCGCCGGCCGCCCCCCGGCCGGCCCGGGGGGCCCCCTCCGGCGCCCCACCTTCACCACTGCCGACAGCCCCGCACCTCCCCCCGACAACCTCCCAGCGACCACCGATCGCAGCGCCGCCCAGTCTCAGCCGGGGATCACCACCTCGGGCATCACACCTCAGTCCACAGCCCAGCCCAGCCTCACGAGGAACCCTCTGCCGGCACCCCAGCCGCCGACCGTATCGACACCGCCGTCCACCGCCGTCCACCCTCAGACCACAGCCCAGCCTCAGACCACAGCCCAGCCCAGCCTCACAGGAACCCTCTGCCGACATCACATCTCAGGAGCGGGCCCCCCCTTTTTTGGCCGCCCGCTCCCCCTCCACGTAGGCCCCGGACCCTCCTCTCACCCAGGCCTGCCTATCCGGGCCCCCGCCTCGGGCGCCCCACGCCTCCGCCTCGGGCGCGCCTCGAGCCCTCTCCTTACTCTTTGGCGGAGGGCTCCTCGGCTCCCCCTCTACCAGAACTCTGACACTGCTCCTTATGAGCCCCTCACTATTTATCCTCTGCTCCTCATGAGCCCCTGACTCCTTGCTCCTCGCGAGCCCCCTGCTCCTCATGAGCCCCCTGTATTGCTCTGCCTCCTCAGCCTGTTTACCTCCTCAGTTACCCTGTTTGTACCTTACTTTGTCATTTATTGTTATTTCACTGTTTCTCTGTATGTTGCCCGAGGCGTCACAATAAACGCCTCAGTTTTCCCACCTCCGCCTCTGTTCTTCCTTCTCGCGCATCGGTCGTAATGCGAAGCATTTCGTTTGATGCGAGGGGAGGGAGAGCGACTCACCCGGCCCTGAGCGACTCACCCCCCCCTCCTGCCACTGCTCACCTCCCCCCGCCCCTGAGCAACTCACCCCCGCCACTGCTCACCTCCCCCCGGCCCTGAGCGACTCACCCCCCACCTGCCTCTGCTCACTTCCCCCCTTATAAGGCCGCCCGCCGGCCTCCCTCAGGCACTCAGCCTCCAGCCGCCTTCCAGCTCTCTGCCCCTTCTTCTTCTCCACCCACCCACCCAACTCTCCCTCCTCTACCCTCCCCCCTCTGCGGCGGAGGGCTCCTCGGCCCCCCCTCTACCAGAACTCTGACACTGCTCCTTATGAGCCCCTCACTATTTATCCTCTGCTCCTCATGAGCCCCTGACTCCTTGCTCCTCGCGAGCCCCCTGCTCCTCATGAGCCCCCTGTATTGCTCTGCCTCCTCAGCCTGTTTACCTCCTCAGTTACCCTGTTTGTACCTTACTTTGTCATTTATTGTTATTTCACTGTTTCTCTGTATGTTGCCCGAGGCGTCACAATAAACGCCTCAGTTTTCCCACCTCCGCCTCTGTTCTTCCTTCTCGCGCATCACAGGCTGATGTTTACATCACCATTGATTAGTCAGAAGTAATTCCTGTTCTAAATCAAATATATAACCAATATTTGATTAACCCTACTCATTTTCTATTTCTACATATGTCATTAACCATAGGATATAAATAAAAACATGAATAAAATAAGTAAAACTGACTGGCTATGGCTCTAACACTAGTCTGAGTGCCTAGATTTGTCTAAATCTAAATGCACATGGCATAAGATGTGCTGATTATATTGATGTAAATGCAATGCTGGATAAAAGATTAATATCTTAATTTATTATATATATTTTTTTAGTTGGTATTCTATGTTTCAAACAAGAGCTGAGATGAGCATGTGCCATGTGCTTCTCTCGGCTTTGTTTTGCTCTGACGCATCCCACAATGCACCGCGACGCTGGAACCGTGATGTAGTCTATTCGATTTCTCGATTATTCGACCCGAGTCTGTAGGATGTGCGCATGCGCCAAAAAGTGGCTCGTGTGACCCGAGTTGATTAATCGATTACGCCCAAAGTGACGTCTGAATCGTGTCAGTAAATAGGATTAGTACTTTGAATTTTCGCTACGTGGCTCCACCAAAGGACTTACAACCAGGGCACGTACACATTGGACGTATTCGACTGGGCCTTTCCATGTGAATATCAAAATATTTCTTTACAAATGTCTATTCGACTGGGACGAAAGTGGGTTTCTATACATATGATTTGAATGTGTCTGGTGGCTCCATCCACAAGATCATGTGGTGTATTTCAACATGGCTGATATGGAAAGGTTGAAAGATTCAGAGAAGGGTCCACAGCGACGAAAGGATGAAAAACGAGTTCCCACTGGGTAATATCGAGCATATCCTTGCAAGATGAGTTTCCCATTCATTAAGTAGTGATATTGTGTGATTTAAACAGAAATCAATGTAGATCAATTTCAAATATACTTCAAACAATTTAATCTGTGCAAAAGATAAATAAATATGTGATAATGTCTGAACAAACAACAACAACAACATAGTCAAATAATATTTTACTACACTGGTGCATTCATTTTCAACATTTGGGCCACCGTCGAGCCACCGTCGGGCCGACGGTGGTGTTCCGACATTGGGAATCAATCCCTTTCCACTTTTGAGCACTGTCGGGCCACCGTCGGCCCGACGGTGGTGTCCCGACCTTAGGTTTCAATCCTTTTCCACTTTTGAGCCACTGTTGGGCCACCGTCGGGCCGCCGGTGGTGTTCCGACGTTAGGGTTCAATCCCTTTCCACTTTTGATTCACCGTCGGGCCATCGTCGGCTCGACGGTGGTGGGCCGCCGCAGGTTTGCATTCATTTTCCATGTCTGGTCCACCTTCGAGCCACCGTCGAGCCGACTGTGGTGGGCTGCGCATGCGCAGTTCTTTAAATTTGGATTCCGGCTCGAGTCGCCCGCGGACCACGTGCGATTGTTGATCAGTGTTCTTTTTCTACCAATAACTCCAGAAATACCAGGAATTTTAAGGAATTATTTAACAGATATGTTTATTAATATGTTTAGATTATTTTGTAAAAGTTTTGTAATTTATTACGAAGTATTAATGGAATTATTCGTGTTAATACGATTTGAATTATCCGATACGGTTTGTTTACTTCGAATCGCCACACCTGACTCGAGTCGCCGGCTCGAGTGGCCAGCACAACACGTGCGATCGTTGGACAGCGTTCTTTTTTAACAAATAACGCCAGAAATCGGAGGAATTTTAAGGAATTATTTAACAGGTTTGTTTACTAATATGTTTAGATTATTTTGTAAAAGTTTTGTAATTTATTACGATGTATTAATCGAATTATTCGTGTTAATACGATTTGAACTACCCGGTACGGTATGTTGACGAAGGAGCGCCATCTTGGTTTTTCCGAGAAGACACTGTCACTATAGTGTCGATACGTACAGGTGCAAAATATTAGTTTTATTCAAAATTAATAGAAATCAAGAACCCTAACCTTATAAATTTAATAAAATCTTTTTGGTAACTATGTTGTCTATATGTGTACCAAGCGATTTGTTTCTACGTGGAGTGGTTGTAGAGATATTTCACCTTTTCTGTATTTAGGGATAACTATATTATTAGTATATAGACTTAGGGTCGATGGTGTTTGTTGCTGTCGGGGCGACGGCAGCAGCCGCCGTCGAGTCGACGGTGGGAGGTTGGACAAAACAACGTCGGCCCGACGGCGTTTGTCGCCTTCGGCCGGACGGCGTTTATCGCCGTCGGCCCGATGGCGTTTGTCGCCGTTGGCCCGACGGCGTTTATCGCCGTCGGGCCGAAGGCGGCAGGCGCCGTCGCCCCGACGGCGGGAGGTTGGACAAAACAACGTCGGCCCAACGGCGGTTTCCACTGTCGGGCCGCCAGAGTGGCCGCCGTCGGGCCGCCGTCAGGCCGACGGCTGTGTGCTATCTGGGTAGCCTTTGTACCGGAAACAAGTTTAAACGAGCTCAAACGAGTTCAAACGTGGCTGGTTGGGTCGCACCGTGGCTAGTTGGGTCGCTCCGTTTAGCACTGAATATGCTTATGAAGATTCAGTAGCTTCAACCAATCAGAGCTGTTCTTTTCGATTGCAAATGGCAGCCATTTGCAGTGGAAACAAACAGTTCTGATTGGCTCTTATTTATTGCAAATGGCGGCCTCCATAGAGGGCAGCCATTTGCAATCGAAAAGAACAGCTCTGATTGGCTGAAACCACTGAATCCATTTGACTGATCCTCGTTGCATTTGAAAACGAAGTTCACTGCGCAGGTGGGCAGAGCCTAAATTTTGCAGATGGAACGATCCCAGTCGAATACGTCCAATGACTAGTGAATTGACTACTTCATGGTTCCGACTGCGCATGCGCTGAAAACGGTGTTGGGAGCAAAGCAAAGGCGTACGGCCATTGAGTTTGCCGATACGCGTAGGGAAAAACTGGCATTTTATTCAAAATAACTAGAAATACATAACAATTTGGCATAAACATGGACGGAAGGATGCAATATAATAAGATAATGCATTGTTTAAGACACAACTCCATAAACCATAGAATAATATGAATAAGCAATGCTTAGGACCGACCCCCCGATATAACTGCAGCAAAGTATTTTATTATTGCGCGTGTATTTTCTTACTCCACTCGCGGCGTTCGATTTGAAATTCTAGTAACTCGGGTGACCCGAATACGGCTGTCGTTTCCGCGGAAGAAACTTATGTTTATGCCAAATTGTTCTTTATTTCTTTTAATTTTGAATAATATCAAAGTTTTGAACTGCGCATATCGGCAAATTCTATGGCAGCGGGCATTTGTTTTTATATATTATTAACCAATCGCTGACCTGAAGGCTAGGGGACCAGGTTGGAAACTGAGCGATAATAGCTGAAAATATTCCATAGGAGTATACAAATGGCAGCGCCCATAGAGGGCTATTTCCGTTTCCGTTTGCTGGAATTTGGTGATTTCATCTTCCAGCTCTATCAGTACAGGTATTGTTTATGTGTATATATCTACATGCGTGTTAGTCTTAAGCCTCCCCAGAGGGTGGGTCGGTATAAATAAAAACATGAATAAAATAAATAAAACTGACTCTGGCTATGGCTCTAACACCAGTCTGGGTGCCTAGATTTGTCTAAATCTAAATGCACATGGCATAAGATGTGCTGGTTATATTGATGTAACTGCAATGCTGGATTAAAGATTAATATCTTAATTTATTATATATATTTTTTTAGTTGGTATTCTATGTTTCAAACAAGAGCTGAGATGAGCTGAAATTAGCACATTTCATAGCTGCACCCAGTGTATTAACATGTGCCATGTGCTTCTCGTGGCTTTGTTTTGCTCTGACGCATCCCACAATCCACCGCGCCGCTGGAACCGCGACGTAGTCTGCTATCATGTAGGTTCTGTAAATAGGATTAGTACTGCACATTTCCGCTAGTGGCGCCACCATAACACTTGCCACCACGGTGCGCGCCTAGCGAGGTGGCGAGACATCCCTATTTCACCGATCGGTGAAATAGCGAATGGTAGACAGGAAGTGTGAACACTTATTTGTCTATCATTTTTGCTTGAGTGCAAGTAAATATGCAACACAAGGAATAATTAGTAGCATGTGGTGAATAAGGGGTCAAATTTCCCTGGATCATCAGCCCATGCTTTTTCTAATCTGTTCTTGAATGAATTTATTGACTCGGCATCAATAACATTTTGAGGGAGGCTGTTCCATATATTCATGATCCTGTTTGAGAAACTGTGTTGCCTTAACTTTGAAATGGCTCTGGGTTTTACTAGTTTGAGAGTATGGCCCCAACTGCCTTCTCTTTTATTCAAGGTGAAAAATTTGTGTTTTTTTTTGGTCCATTAGTTGTTTAAGCAGGGGAAATTTCAGTCATAGACGACTGGTCTTCCTCATTCCATTGCTGGTCGATAGAAAGCCCGACCCTATACACTTTTACTGACCCAAGGGATTTTTAACCTCCCACACCACATAGACATGGTATGAGAGCAACCGGCCTTTGATGACGCTGTAAGTTATGCACAGCGGTGGAAATCCAAATTGGCAGAGCTGGGGGCACGGGGAATCGAACCGCCGACCCTCAGATTAGGAGTCTGACCTAGAAAAAAGTCAGACATTCTAACTACTCCACCACAGAGAACGCCACATATCTATTTCATCAAAACCTTTCATAATTTTAAATACTTCAATGTTGTCACTTCTTTTCCTTCTGTAGGAAAGGGTAGGAAGTTTCAATTCCCTAAGCCATTGTTCATAGGGTAAGTCCTTTATAACTGCAACTAATTTTGTTGCACGTCTCTGAACCTTTTCGATCTCCAGAATATCTTTCCGAAAAATTGGGCTTCAAATTTGTGGACAGTATCCCAAAATTGGCCTAACAAGAGACTTAAATAGAATGAGAAAATTGTTCTTGTTGAGGCGATGAAAAGTTCTTTTAATTATTCCTACCCAGATATGCAGGTATAGCAGGTATGCAGGTATAGCAATACCTCAGGGAGTTTGACGCCCCTGCCTTGCAGAGTTCTAAACCACTGCCTTGTGGTACAGGTCCTTGACAGAACCGAAGGCTAAGGGAGCAAACCCTAAACAGAAAACCATGTCACTGTGGCAGCATTAAGGGCGGTTGATGTATGGAACTCCCAACATCTCCCGACCAGCCACTGCAGGGACAAATAGTTTTGCGCCTGTCTTGACATGTTCTTGCCGGTGTGAAACCTCTATATGCTCCCCGAGAGACTGCCGCTGGTAACTTGCAAAAGCCAGCAGCACTTCAACACTTTTGCAGGCAGCTTTCATGAAATGTCAAAGATACTGTAGTGGTCTGCACTGACCTCTCAGGCAAGTAAGCACATAGACAGGTAGGCGTGGGGAGTGTGTTGATATCAGGGAGCCTAGGTGGTGTAATGGTTAGCACACTGGCCCGGAGTGCAAAGAGATGTGGGTTCGAGTCCCGCTCTAGGCGCAGTATTTCCCATTTTCATCACCCCCACGACACTGGTTGCCGTGATCAGGATCCTGTACAAGCTTTGCGCTGTATGGTTGTTGAACCTACCCTGTGTATGTATATGTTAGTGCATTGCCTGTATGTATGTAATTGTAAGCATTACAAGACTTACAATTCCAGGGGGACGAGTGTAGTGGTCTGCACTGACCTCTCAGGCAAGTAAGCACATAGACAGGTAGGCGTGGGGAGTGTGTTGATATCAGGGAGCCTAGGTGGTGTAATGGTTAGCACACTGGCCCGGAGTGCAAATAGATGTGGGTTCGAGTCCCGCTCTAGGCGCAGTATTTCCCATTTTCATCACCCCCACGACAATACCATCAAGAGAAACCTGAAGCTGAGAGACATTAAGACCGACTCATGGACGCAACTCTCACAGCAGAGAGCTAAATGGAGAGCGGCAGTCAAGTAATGAAAGCAGTCTTTGTCGCATCGCGACCGACAGCATGATGATGATGATGACCCAGATAGCACACAGTCGGCGGCCCGACGGCGGCCGCTCGGTCGGCCCGATGGTGGAAACCGCCGTCGGGCCGACCTCCCGCCGTCGACTCAACGGCGGCTGCCGCCGTCGCCCCAACGGTGGAAACCGCTGACGAACCGACAGCGACAAAACGCCGCCGGCCCGATGGCGACAATTAATTTTGAATAAAACTGTACGTATTGACACTATAGTGACAGTGTCTTCTCAGAAAAAACCAAGATGGCGGTTCTTCGTCAACATTCGTACAGGGTAATTCAAATCGTATTAACACGAATAATTCCATTAATATGTCGTAATAAATTACAAAACTTTTACAAAATAATATACACATATTAAAAAACAAACCTGTTAAATGATTCCTTAAAATTCCTGCAATTTCTGGAGTTATTTGTTGAAAAAGAACGCTGCTCAACGATCGCACGTGTTCCACTGGCGACTTGAGCCGGAAACCAAATTTAAAGAACTGCGCATGCGCGAATCACCACCGTCGGCTCGATGGTGGAAAGGGATTGAAAGCCAACATCGGAACGCCACCGTCGGCCCGACAATGGCTCGACGGTGGCCCAAATGTGGAAAGTCAATGGAAACCAGCGGCGAACCACCACCGTCGGCTCGACGGTGGCTCGACGGTGGAAAGGGATTGAAACCCAACGTCGGAACACCACCGTCGACCCGACGGTGGCCCGATGATGGAAAGTTGGTGGAAAGGGATTGAAACCCAAAGTCGGAACACCACCGTCGGCCCGACGGTGGAAAGTCAGTGGAAAATGATTGAAAGCCAACGTCGGAACACCACCGTCGGCCCGACGGTGGCCCGACAGTGGAAAGTCGGTGGAAAGGGATTGAAAGCCAACGTCGGAACACCAACGTCGGCCCGACGGTGGCCTGACGGTGGAAAGTCGGTGGTGACGGTGCGACCAATAGCCGACGTCGGGCCGACGGCTGTGTGCTATCTGGGTACTCTCTGGTTAGCATTTGAGATGATAGTCCTCATGTGTTTCTGAAAGGAGAGTTGGGAGTCGAAGGTTACGCCCAAGTCCTTTTCATAGCTGTCTTGTTGCGGGGACAGTGTTCTTCATATTATAGGCATAATTAGGATTATTTTCCCCGTAATGAATAATTTTGCACTTCTTTTCATTGAAGGGCAATTGCCATTTCTCAGACCATTGTGCGAGTTTCAGAATATCCTCTTGCAAGAGATTTTTATCTCTTACATCTTTTATGGCTCGAAAGACTTTTGTGTCATCCACAAATATTTTTAGGTTTGATGAGACACTGCCTGGCAGGTCATTTATAAATATAAATAATATTGGTCCCAGCACACTTCTCTGAGGTATTCCTGAGGTGACATTCTTAAAGGAAGATTTTTTATTACCTACGACTACCCTTTGCTTTCTCTCAGACAGGAAGTCCTGTATCCATTCAGAAATTGATCCGGATCTTCCCAGAGCTTTGATTTTGTTTAATAATCTTTTGTGAGGCACACTATCAAAGGCTTTGGAGAAGTCCAGATAGATGGTGTCCCATGCCAGGCCATGATCCAGCCAGTCAGTCCAAATTTCCATCACTTCTAGTAGTTGTGTCAGGCAAGATTTGCCTCCAGTGAATCTGTGTTGGTCTGGACATATCAATCCTAGTTTTTCCAAGTGTTCTACGACACGATCTTGGATTATTCTTTCTAGCATTTTACAGCATAGGGAGGTTAAACTCACGGCTCTATAATTTGATGCCAGGCGTTTTGGTCCCTTTTTATGCAGGGGTTTGACAGCACCTTTCCATTGCTTGGGTATTTTCCTTTCAAATAGCCTTTTACAGAATAGCAATGTCAAAATAGGTCAATTTGCTCAGAATACTCTTTGATGATTTTTGCATGGATCCCATCTGGCCCAGGTGCCTTGGAGGCATTTAGTTTTTCAATTAATTTTTGTACTTTACCATCTGTTATATCAACGTCACTGATGAATTCTGTGACTCCTGAATCTGGAGAGGGTGGGATATTATCTGTATTTTCATTGGTAAGCACACTGACGAAGAACTCATTGAGTAGTTCAGCTTTGCCTTCATCGTCTACGATTAGTTTGTCATCACTATTGACTAGAGCTGGTATGCCATTGCCATTTTTTTATTTATGTGAAGCATAACTCCAGAAATTGTTTGGGTTATTTTTAATGTCTTGGACAATTTTGTCCTCAAAAGTCTCTTTGTGTCCACTGACAATGTCATTTGCGGCATTCCTAGCCATAGTGTATTTTTCCCAATTTTCCAATGTCTTATTATTGAAGTAGACATTCCATGCTTTGTTTTTCAATTTTCTGGCCGTGGAAATATTGCCGGAGTACCAAGGAGGTTGTTTCCTGGTTGTGAATTTTCTTAGTGGTACATGCCTTTTGATAGCACCTGATAACACATTTTGAAACAGGTCCCAGCACTCTTGCACATCTTTTTCCTTAAATTGATTTAGCAAGTCTTGGGACATGATATTTTTTTTTTTTTCTTCAAGTGTTTTTATTCCTCTGAATAACATGTTGTCAGTGCTAATGCACTGGTCTTCCAGCCCTAATCACAATTGCCTTTACACAGTAAACAAATCTACAACAATATACAGACAGACAATTACAGGTATCTAAGCAAAACATCGGTACATGAATGATAGGTAAAGAACAAGATAAGCCAAAAGAAACATATGCGGGGAGGTAGCTATGTTAAACTATTATGGTAGGCGTTAGTAGGGGGTGGGGCATAACTGACTATCTTTCTATTAGTAACATACTCTTTGAAAGGGTGATGGGGGATGTAGGGTGGGCCTTTGTGATAGAAGTTGTGTTCATGGTAATCTCAGGTGGGGCCTATTGAGTTAGTAAGTAGGTTAATATTGAATAATCATGTACCTCAGTAGGATCCAACTAGAATCATTTCCAGGCTCATTCCATTGTAGGTGGGTTTTTTGGTCAAGTTGGCCGCTACTGGTTGAGTTTACAGTGCTTGTTTGTGGGGGGAAGCGGGGGGACAGGGAAAGGAATGGCAACACCGACCCAGTGTATCATTGATCTTGTTTGGCCTAGGCTGGTTGATTTAAATGTGCATGGAGGTTTATCTTGAAAGTTTTGTAACAATCACTGTTCCTGACACGTGCTGGTAGTTGGTTCCAGAGTTCTCCCCCCAGAACGACCAGTGACTTTTTCATTTTACTAGTTTTAACATGTGGCACTTGCAGTAGGGTGGCTTGAGCTGCATGTGTGGCTTGTGTAGGTGTGTCTATGTAATATGGGTCTTTCGCGCGGTGGTACATTAGGCATAATAGGTGCTTGTCTCTGCGAATATTTAGGGCATCTAGTTTAGCTTTATGGTGCATCTCGATGGTATGTAGTGTTTTTCCTTTAAATATGGGCGCAACCCTCTGTTTTGTATAGTTTGGAGCTTTGTTTGCTGCTTTTTAGTTAGTATATTATATATTATGTCATTATAGTCAATGATGGGTAGTATTGTGGTTTTGTACAATAGAAGAGTAGTCTCTTCGCTCATATAATGCCTTATTTTCCGGAAGGTGTTCATTTTAGCTGCCAATGTTCGGTTAATCCTATTTAATTGACTGGTTCCTGACAGTGTAGGGTCAAGTGTAGTACCTAAATATTTATAACTTAGAGCCTCCTTAAGTATGCACTCTCCTATTTTTATACTGACAATTGGTGAGCTGGCACGTTTAGTTTTAGTTGCAAATATTACATATTTAGTTTTTATAATATTTATGGATAGTTTATTTTCCTTTTTCCACCGGTTTACTCTTTCTAAATCATGATTCATTTTGGATTCAGCCACTTTTATGTCAGCATCTATAGCTACCAGTGCCACATCATCAGCAAATATACTTCCCTTTACTTTTTCAAGTACTAGTGGGAGGTCATTGATGTAGATTAAGAATAATAGTGGGCCCAGGGTAGACCCCTGCGGTACCCCTGTTTTCACTTCTCTCAGTGAGGAATTAACCCCTTCAAGTCTAGTATACTGTGAACGATTTAGTAGGTAATTTTGTAGCAGTTTAGTTGTCCCTGTGCCCAGGCCACTATTTGCCACTTTTTCTATTAAAAGTTTATGGTCTACAGTATCAAATGCTTTACGAAAGTCTATGAAAACAGCAATAGATAATCTTCCTTGATCCATCCCTCTCATGAGTGTGTCTAGCACACATGCCACTGCTTTGGTTGTGGAGTGGTTCTTCCTGAAACCATTTTGCTCTATTGCTAGGTAATCTGTACTTTCAAAAAATTCTGTTATTTGGTCAGGGATTAGTTGCTCTACTATTTTGCCTGGTATTGGAAGAAGTGATATCGGTCTTAGTTCATTACACGTTTTAGGGTTCGACGTTTTCGGGATTGGCATAATCATTGCCCTTTTCCATGCATCTGGGTAGATACCCGTATCAATAATCAGATTTGTTAGATATGTGAATTCAGTAGCCAGTGCTAGCATGGCATCTTTGATGAGCCTGGAACTTAGGTCTTGTAGCCCTGATGACTTGTATTCAGAGAGTAACTGCACTTTCTTGATAAGTTCTTGCTCTGTGACTGGGTGCAGTTCAAATTCATGAGTATTAACTTTGGGGTGGTATATTTTGTCATTCAGTGGTATATCCTCTAATTGATTTGCTAGTTTTTCACCAATGTCAACAAAGTAATTATTTATGAAAGTTGCTAACTCTCCCCTAGGTATTTGATCCCCAGTCAATTCATCAGTTAGATTTCCCACTGTCTGTGCAGGTGCTGGAGCTATATCATTAATTACCCTCCATGCCTTCCTCGAGTTATTTTTATTCAAAATTATACCTGTTTTCAGAAATTTGGCCCTTGCACCTCTGTAGGCTGCCGTTGCTTTATTCTTTAGTTGTTTGGCTATGAACTCATCCTCAGGGTTGCCAGTATGTTCACATTTTTGTGCAAAGTAATCCCTATCTTTCTGTAGCTCTAAGATTTCATTAGATAACCATTTGGGACGATTTTCTTTAACCTTATAGAGTTGCATAGGTGCATTCACATTTGCTGCTAGTGTTATTTTATCCAATATTAGTTGCCAACATGCATTAGGATCCTCTGTTATCATTACTCATGGCAATGTAATCCCCTCTATAATATGAGTATCTTAGTGGGATGGTCTCATTTTCTGTTTTCTAAGCCTCTTCATAATCTGACCTAGTCGACGGTCATCATCAGCATCATCATCATCATGCTGTCTTTCATTACTTGACTGCCACTCTCCATTTAGCTCTCTGCTGTGAGAGTGATGTCCATGAGTCGGTCTTAATGTCTCTCAGCTTCAGGTTTCTCTTGATGGTATCCTTGAACCAGAGACGAGGGTGCCCTCTCTTTCTGTAACCAGAAGACAGGTGAGAATAGAGGATCTGCTTTGGTAGCCTGTCTGATGACATCCTCATGAGGTGTCCAGTCCACCGGAGATTCTTTTTGATCAGAAGATCTTCCATAGAGGGCAGCCCAGTCCGTTCGAGTATTTCCTTATTTGTCATTTTGTCCTTGAGGTTAGCCTCATAATTGAATGCAGATAGATGTCGCATCATGAAGGCATGCAGCTTTTTCACCTGTCGTCTGTACACTGTCCAGGCCTCGGTGCCATATAGTAGGGTGGATAGCATGATTGCACAGTAGATCTTGCCTTTGACCTGCATGGACACATGGTGGTTGCTCCAGAGTCTTGGCGTAGTCGGCCAAAAGATGCGCTAGCCTGGGCCATCCTCCTCTGTATTTGAGCATGAAAGCTGCCTGTAAAAGTGTTGAAGTGCTGCTGGCTTTTGCAAGTTACCAGTGGCACTCTCTCGGGGAGCAAATAGAGGTTTCACACCGGCAAGAACATATCCAGACAGGCGCAAAACTATTTGTCCCTGCAGTGGCTGGTCCGGAGATGTTGGGAATTCCATACATCAACCGACCTTAATGCTGCCACAGTGACATGGTTTTCTGTTTATGGTTTGCTCCCTTAGCCTTCAGTTCTGTCAAGAACCTGTACCACAAGGCAGTGGTTTACAACTCTGCAGGGCAGGGGCGTCAAACTCCCTGAGGTACTATGCCCTCCCTAAATACCCACTCATCTAACTATTTACAATGTAATGTAAACGGCCGGAAGACCAGTGCCTCAGCACTGAAAATATGTAGGCTTTATGTAGGCTCTAGGTTCTGATGAATAAATTGCTTTACAAAATAGAAGAATCGTTGCCCACTGATGGTCTGATTCATACATTTCTACGTGCTAGCGTTCATCTTTATGCAATTCGAGCAGTTCTTGGAAAACAATGGACCTTTTCCACGGAACATGTAGAATGAAGTGCTAAGTACACCATTAGTTCTTGTCATTGCTAACAGAGGGCATGTTGGTAGTGAAATTCCCTTGGAAGGCATTTTCTGGGGAGCATGCTGCACGGTGAGCTGCTACCCACACCATTAGTTCTCCCAATGCCGTCAGAGTGCGCCAAAGTAGTGGTGGAAATGGGTTATTTACATATTTTACCTTGGTGAATTTGATTATTATTTAATTATATCACTCTTTGTTTCTCTCCTTGAAAATTTATACTGCCTATCATGGATAAGTCTGAATAGACTTGTTTTCACCATTAGACAGTTTGTCGATAGAAAGCCTGAGCCTACACTTTTAGCGACCCATGGGATTTTGAACCTCCCACACCACATAGACATGGTATGACTATGAGAGCAACTGGCCTTTGATGACACTGTAAGTTATACACGGCAGTGGAAATTCTAATTGGCTGAGGTGGGGCCACGGGGAATCGAACCACTGACCTTCAGATTAGGAGTCTGACCTAGAAAAATAGACACTCTAACCTAGAGACACTCTAACCTAGAGAACATATTTTCTCCTTGTAATCGTAAATCTGAGATGTTTCAAATCATTAAAAATAACTTATTATGTGGATGTCTGTATGCAAAGAATAAAGCAAATGTGAACGTTTGCACGCCTGATTGTAAGGTTAGGAAGCACTAATGGTAATAGCAGTTCATCAAAAGGCAATACCAGACGGGGTGGCCGAATGAGTAGAGCGTCCGTCTCCCGTTTTTGTAGATCGTGGGATTCGAACTCACGGGTTCTAACCCTGGTCGAGTCAAACCAATGACCTAAAAATTTATTTGTGTCGCTTCCTAGCCAGCTGCTCGGCATTATTAGGATAGGGCAAGGACTGGTTGGCTTAGTGTCAGGATAATTGACTGAGCGCCATGACCTGGCAGCCTGATCTACCAATGGAGCAGTACTATAAAGTCGACATGAGTGTGCACTGTCACAAGTCGATACCCGTCCTGACATGTCCTTAGATGTTGCCAGGACATAAAAACTCCAACAACAAACCAACATCAAAAGGTGACACGCAAGAAACATTGCTGGGTTCCGCTTCCCTACCGAGATTTAGTTTATTGTATGAAGAACCATTTTTCGACGTTCTATAACTGTGGCATTGCCATAAACAACACTCTGAATGTTGGATCGTAATCATCGACATTATGTTCAAATACTCCATAGTAGTTACATGTTCCACTGTGTAAGTGTGTTGCCTGACATTACCACACAAAAATGCGTTGTTAGCTAATTGAATTGCTTATATGGGTAGATATGCACTGACTTCTGTGAAGAGACGCATCAGTATCTCATCATGATCATTAGTTAAAAATGTAGCTTAAGTTTAATCATTTGTTATTGTCATCGCTTCTTCATTCACATCATGGAGACCAGCTAGATAAGCATCGCTTTTCTGGGATCCTGTCTGTCTGTAAGGAATTTGTATGTATTTATCACCTCAGTTCATTGTAAACATACCTTGCAGAGAGTTAAAATAAAAGAATTGAATTGAATTGACTTCCTGTTATTTAGGTCGCCGTTGACGTCACGTACCCCCCCCCCCCCCCCCGCCGCCCCCGCCCCCTCTCTCTCTCTCTCTCTATCTCTCCCGGGTGCAAGGTTACAAGATGAAAGAGTAAACACACACAACAGTACACATTTGCCTTCATTTATGTGAAAGTACAACGTCTGAACACTGGATACTGAATGGTTTATTCACTTCTGGATACTGAATGGTTTATTCACGGCCTAGGGCTCGCTGAACCCGCCGGCTAAACTTTCCATGACGTCATCTCATTAGCATAATACTTTGTCTCAACCTCTGCATCTCGTTAACATATATTAGCCACATACCTATACTTCTATTACGCAGATATGACAATCTATGATCGAAACAACACTTAAAACTAAAAGTTCAGAAGTCGAACAATGCATGATTGGCGATTTTCCAGAACCATCATGCCGTATCTCTATATAGGATGCACCCCCGCTTCCCCACCCCATTCTCTGATTTGCAAAATGAACTCTATTCAATAAATCATAGTCTTTGAAACTGTAAACGAAACTCGCGAAGCACCAACCGTGACAAACAATAGGGTGATAATTATAATAATGTATTAGGTTTTTTCTATTGATTATTATACTATGGACCTTTCATTTTCGGAGATCTGTTTTGTTGTTAAATATATTCATTGTTTACCATTCATGATGTCACTAAACTAATAGTTTCCTAATCAAAATAATGTTGCAGGACATGACCTCCCCCACCTTCCCAATACCAGGAACCGTTTCCCAAGGTGGATCAGAAGTAAACGTTCGAATCGGCACCATCCATGGTCCTGTTTTATAAGGCACTAAAGGCGCTGTCACATTACGGCGTATGGCGGGAGCGTATGGCGGCGTAGCGGCTTACGTCATATACGTCGCCATACGCCGCATACGCTACGCATACGCTACGCATACGCTACGCATACGCCGCCAGTGCCGCAACACGCCGGCGTATGTGAAGCCTATGATGCATACGCCGCCATACGCTTTCATAAATCCGTCCGTCCAAATTTTTTTGTGCATGCTCAAAAAAACGCGACCTATGAGGGCGTATGGCCCATACTGTCAAAAAATGTCACAGCACGCTCCCATACGCTCCCATACGCTACACATACGCTACGCATACGCTACGCATACGCTCTTCATACGCTCCTCATACGCTCAAACACACCCGAAAGTGGCACCCGATGGCGTACGTAGGTTTTCAATACGCTCCCGCCATACGCCGTAATGTGACAGCCCCTTTAAGCTCTGATATTCCGATGTTGTACGTCGATATTCATATAGCTTTTCCACAGGGTGACATCACCATATCTTTGGGATCTCGTGACAGGGTATTACCATGTATTCCTAACATATGTTTGTTTTTGTTGTTTTACGTCCTAGCAACATCTAAGGTCATATCAGGAGGCGTACCGACTTTTGACAGTACGCGCTCATGGCGATTTTATAGTGCTGCCCCTCTGGGAAATCAGGCCACCGGCACCATGACCCCATATCCCACTCAGTCACATTATCCTGACACCAAGCTAACCAGTCCTTGCCATATCCTAATAATGCCGAGATCAGGCAAGGAAGCGACAAGTATCAATTTTTAAGTCATTGGTTTGACTCGACCTGGAACCGAACTCGCGAACTCCCGATTTTCCGCATGCGAGGCCCGTGCTCTACCGATTCGGCCACCCCGCCCGGTGTATTCCTAACATGAATATTGCATTATCTTAGTAAAGGATCACACATAGGTTGGGTTATTTGAGCTTAAACCCAATCGGGATTGGTCCTCTCTGCCCTATGGTTACTATTAGTAGATTAAAGACACATGGATAGCAAGGGTGGCCTAAAGGCCCTGTCACACTACCACTTACGGCGTCAGCACGTGCTCAATGTTAGAAAATTTGCCAGTACGCTGGCATTCGTCGAACTTTTCAGCAGCGGGGGATAAAAATGGGCGCATACACAACATACACACAATGTACATAACGTATGCAGAACGTATCTGATGTATTGCTAGCGTATGAGAGCGTTCATGTGCCTTGCAAAACGTTCGCAAAAGGCTCGCATATGCTCACGGAACACTGACCAATGTTAAATACGTTACACCATCACTAGAATTATGGTGTATACGTTAAATACGCTGGAGATATGGCAGGCATACGTTCAAAGTACATTAGAAGTATGTAATGCATCCATTGGCTGTACACGGACTGTACATGGACTGTACGCAGACTGCACAGTCCCACTGGCTGAACGTATGGCTAATGTGCAGCAACGTATACCAACGTATCCCTAATGTACTCCCAACGTATGCTGACGTATCCTGACTGTACACACAGCGTACGTTCAATGTACGAGCCACACGTCAACACATGTTGAAAATTTTGAGCATGCACACAAAAAATTGGGAGCCTCGACGCATGTCGACCCAAGACGACATATACCGACATATCCAGAATGTATACACCGTCTTCCCAACGCACACGTAACGTAAGCTGACGTGTTCGTCAAAAATCACATACGTTGGTGCATGTTGAGGCGATACGTCGTAGTGTGACAGGCCCTTTACATAGATGATAAGGTACACTCAAAAACCTTCAAATTCACTTTAAAAGGTAGTAGGGTTTGTAGTACTTTCCAAGTCTGTAATATGGACTAGGCTACATCGCTATGTACAGTCATTAGGCATGAATGATACTAATAGACACAGATTGACAACAGAAATCCTCAGACAATGGTTTGAACCGACATAACTCCCAGAGAAAAGGTTGTTTCAAGCCATAGAAATTGTCTAGTCATATTTGATCATAATAGTTGTGAAAAAGTAATGTTGTTTTGATCATGCCATTGCCCCTTTAAAGGATCAAGAAATGAGTGGTTGGAGTTGCTTGCATCGTGGGAACATCCGAGGTCATTAAGATGGGTACTGACTTGTTAAAGTGTGCACTCATGATGGCTTTATAGTATTGTTCTTTGGCCTATTCTAATAATGCTGAGAGCCAAGCAAAGAAATAACAAGTATCAATTGTACATGTATTTTGTTTAACTCGGCCGTGGACCAAAGCCACGACCTCCCAAACAGTGAGATATAGGCCTACATATATGACACAAGTTAGTGAGAAGTTGGAAAACTGGAAAAGCGAAAATTCAGGCGGACAAGTAAAAATCATACCATGGACAAGTGAAAAATGTTGCTTATTTCTACCACAGATATATATATACATATATATATATATATACAGTATAGTTATACGAGTCTTACCTTGTTATAGATGATGGATAACTGTTGTTTTCCTGAGGTACAAGCCTCGGATAGATGTGGGCTAGGGAGAAGGAAGCACATCCGGGTCCAGCAATCTTTACCTACTTATTCAGGATAAAAATGACTTCATCGACAATGGATACTATCATGTTTTCGTCTTGGCACAAGCAAACATAATAGACATGGTCGGGTGTGGTGGGTGTCGTGGGTGGGCCCTAGCCCACGTCTATACTATTTTACCTCGGTACTACGCCTCTGGCTAGCCTCAGGATAGGGAGACTTTTACGTAAATTTTTATACATAGTTATGCATGTATAAATGTCATGTTCTCACCTGTCTTGTTAACCGATAAGTATGCGTGTCGCTAGGCCGCTTGACTTCTCTAGTCGTTTGTTGTAATGTTTTGCAAACGATCTAGCTGTCTTCCAGCCTGCGTGTGCCAGGATTGTCTTCACTGAGATTCCCAGGTGTCATGTCTTCGAAACCATGGCACCTCTAGTTGAATGGGGATGCATAGCGTTGTGTATTAACGCCTGCAGCCTTCAGCACTGTAATGGTCCATCTTGCGAGTGTGTCTCTCAAAATGGCTTTGTGTGGTTTAATAAAACTCACCAATAGTTGTCTTGAATTTCTAATTTCTTTTGTCTGGGATATATAAGCCCGAATGGCTGACACAACACAAAGTTGTTTTGTCTTCCGGGAAACTGCTTAAATGAACTGTGGACAATGGGTCCCCTGTGCGGTTTGATTTCAATAATTGTTGTAATTCAAATGTCGTCTCCTTACGATCTATCTCCAATCTGTCTAGAGACAATGCTACACTAGTTTGTTCCCTGTGTTCAGTTACTAAAAGCAACAGCACTGCTACCTTAAAACTTAGTTGTTTTAAATTTAAATTATAATTACTAGGCCACTTCTTTAGTAATTTGAAGACTACTGAAACATCCCAAAACCTATCGTATTTAGGTTTTGGGGGGTTCCTTTCATATACTGATTTCATAAACCAGTGAATCAGGTGTTGTTTACCAATTGTTTCTCCATCTAGTCTTGGGAGTATGATGGATAATGCACATCTTGCAGCGTTAATCGCTCCAAAACCTAATCCCTCATCCTTTAACATCCTTAAAAATCTAACTACTTGTGCTATAGTTGGCTTTCAGGGTTTCACTTTCATAATTAGACAGTGAACACCCCATTTCTTTAAATAACTTGCATATAATTTTACAGTTCCTTTTCTGCAAGCATGTGACGTCAATCTTTGTTGAGTCACCTTATCCAATCCAAACTGTTGTAAATAGTTGTTTAAAAAAGGAATGCCAGAAGGGGTGTTGTTGATATGTCTCCATGGACTGTTAGCGGGCCTTGATGTTGTAGATTCTGTCGTCCTCTCAGGAATCTGATAGAGTCTTTCGCTCCTAATGCTACTGCTGCCCACCACGGCTGCGTGTCCCAATCTGGTACAATCAGAATTGCGTGTGTTTGATCCATTCTGATCTTCCTGGCCACTCTGCTGATAATGCTGAATGGTGGGAAAATGTAATAAAATTTATTTTCCCAAATTAAGGAGAAAGCATTCACTTGCCAAGCATTTGGTTCTGGATGCCATGAAACATATTTATGTAATTTGTTATTGTTCCTTGAAGCAAACAAATCAATTTGTGGGAATCCCCATTTTTGACAAATTTGTTGAAAAATATCATCATTTAATGACCACTCCAAATGATCATGGAAATGTTTACTTTTCCTATCTGCCAAAGTGTTCTGACTACCTGGTATGTGAGCTACTTGTTGTATACCTATTCCGTTATGTACTATCATGAATCCATAATTTGATGTACACTGGCAGGCATGGGCACCAGTGGGTACAAGATGGCTGAAGAATAAACACTACTCAGTGTCGCTCACAATCCAGCATAACTTAACCTAACATGGTGACAGCTGTGGAACCTGCCCTTGCAATGAGCTCTGTCAACAGGAAGTCAACAACAACAACAATGGTATGGCCTGGACTTGGTCCCTCCCATGTTGCGAATGTAGGCCATTGCCGTTGTGTTGTCTGTCAGAATTCTGACATGGAATATCTTTACAATGGTATTGTTGGGACCCAAATAAAGCGATATAGGGGAGTGGTCAATCTGTGGATGAGTCGAGGCGAGGGAGAAGGAAGCACATCCGGGTCCAGCAATCTTTACCTACTTATTCAGGATAAAAATGATCTAAACTAATAATAATCATGGATCTGTCATGTTTTCTTGGTACAAGCAAACGGTATAAACGTCTATCCGAGGCTTATACCTCGGGAAAACAACAGTTATCTATCATCTATACCCAGGTAAGATTCGTCTAACTAATCTATTTTACCTTGGTATAAAGCCTCAGGCTAGGGAGAACTTTACGTAAAATCATCTTTATCCTGTGTATTGAATTCTTAATTACTTTTGTTAACTCTTTCAACATTCTGTAACAACATATCATGTAACATTTAGACAGTATTAATGAGCTTGAAAAATATTTTGTTTCTCACCTATGTACTTTAGTCTTTGAGTAATCGTCTGGCGATACCGCTTGACTTTTCTAGTCGTTTGTTGTAATGTTTTGCAAACGATCTAGCGGTCTTCCAGCCTGCATGTGCTAGGATTTGTTTTACCGAAATCCCTCGCAACCGCGCTTTTGAAACCATGGCGCCTCGCATTGAATGAGACGCATATCTGTCCGTATTGACTCCTGCCAATTTCAAAACTGTAATAGTCCATCGTGCGAGAGTATCTCGCGAAATTCCCTTGTGTGGCTCACCAAAAGCTGTCTTGAATTCCTTAAGTCACTGGTCTTGGATATATACGCCCGTATGGCTGAAACTACACATAGTTTTGGGTCCTCTGTGAAACCTGTAACATTCACTGTAGACAGAGGGTCTCCCGTGCGGTTAGATTTTAATAATTGTGTTAAATCAAACATAGCTTCTTTCCTATCTATCTCCAGGCCATCTAGTGATAGGGTGACTATAGTTTGTCCTTGCTGGCCTGTCACTAGTAAGAGTAGCATGGCTACTTTAAATCCTAACTTCTTAAGATCTAAGTGTTTGTTATGTGGCCATCGTTTGAAAAGTTTAAACATGACCGATACATCCCAAAATCGATTATATTTAGGTTTGGGGGGTTTCGTTCATAGATCGACCTTAGGATCCAGTGAATAACCTGATGTTTTCCTACTGTTTGTCCATCTATTCTGGGCAGGATAATAGGCAAAGCACATCTAGCTGCATTTATGGCCCCAAATCCTAGACCTTCATCTTCTAACACGCGTAAGAATCTTGCTACCTGAGAAATCAAAGGATTCATAGGTTTGACCTTTTGTATCAGGCAATGAACGCCCCACTTCCTTAAGTAAGTTGTGTACATTTTAACTGTGCCTTTCCTCCATGCATGTGAAACTAATCTTTGTTGAGAAATTTTGTTTAGGCCAAATTGTTGTAAATATTTATTTTAAAAAGGAATGCTAGCAGTGGTGTCGTCGACATGTCTCCGTGGCGTGTCGATCAGTGGGCCTTGATGTTTTAGATTTCCTGGGGATCTTCGGAATTGTAGGCAGTCTTTGGCTGTCGCCACTATGCCCGGTAGCCACGGTTGTGTGTCACATTCGGGGACTATTAAAATTGTGTGAGCTTTGTCCATCTTGATTTTTCTGGCCACTCGGCTGATAATGCTGAATGGGGGGAAATGTAGTAAAATTCATTTTCCCAAATTAAAGAGAACGCATCTACCTGCCAGGCGTTTGGTTCTGGGTGCCACGAAACATACTTTTGTATTTTATAATTATTTCTGGAGGCAAATAAGTCAATATCGGGTCGACCCCATTTTTGACATGTTTTTGAAAATCGCTGTATCTAGGGACCATTCCAAATGATCATGGAAATGTCTACTCTTTTTGTCAGCTAGGGTATTCTGAATCCCTGGAATAGGTGCTAGTGTTAGCCAGACTTGGTTTTGTTGCGCCCAATCCCAAATCATTTTTGTTATGTTATTGCATGGTTTTGACTTTGTCCCCCCCATGTTTCTTACATACGCCATAGCCGTTGTATTGTCCGTCAGAATTCGAACATGATTTCGTGGCACTCTGATTAAGCTCGCTAGCCCTAAATAAATGGCTCTTAATTCCAGGGCATTAATATGGCAGAAATTTCATTTTGTAACCATTTCCCTCCTGTCGCTACATCGTTTCGATGCGCTCCCCAACCTTCTAGCGAAGCATCGGTCGTGACTACCGTGTTGGGTTCTCCCATTCTAATGGGATTGGGAGAGTCATGAACATGTTCAAACCACCAGGTAACATCCTGTATTCCCTCTTTGGAAATAAACATTTTTCGTTCGATGTTTCCTTTAGTGCGTGCTAAAGCCAAATTTTTATCTATCTCTAGAGATTTTATGTGGGCCTTACCATATAGAATAGCAGGAGCATACGCTATCATTATACCGATTAGGACGGCGACCTGCCTTATCTTTGGCCTAGTTAGCTCGACCAAGCGGGTCGCTGTATCTAGAAACTTCTTGAGTTTCTGTTTCGTGAGCGAGACCGTCATTGTTTTTGTATTAATGATAAACCCCAAACATTTAAGTTCAGTTGTCGGTGTAAACACCGACTTGTCATTATGAATATAAAAACCCAGCGTTGTCAGCATTTGGCAAAGATCGGTAACTACTTTTTGACATTCTTCAAATGACTGTGTATTAATAAACGAATCATCAATGTAGGGGAACATAGTATGTCCTTTTCTAGCCATAACTGAGAACACTGGCTTTAATAGCTGAGTAAACAGGCGAGGGGCGCAAGCCAACCCATTAGGCATACAGGTAAATTGGAAAAGTTTGTTGTTCCAACTAAATCTTAAGAACTTTCTGTGTTCTGTACATATAGGAACTGTATAATAAGCGTCTCGTAAATCGACACTGGCCATCCAGGCCTCTGCTGTAACCAAATCCCTGGCAGTTTCTAAAAAGAACATTTTAAAATGTTGGTATTCAACTATTTCATTTAATTTAGTTAGATCGAGGATCATTCTGATTTCACCATTTGGTTTGGTCGGGAAAATATATTAGAAATAAATTCACCTGGTGAGTGACTGACCTGTTCTATAATACCTTTTGTTTCAAAAAGAACCACATGATTATCTAACGCTTCCTTTTCTATTTCATTAAATTTATAAGGGAACGGAATACGTGTTTGTTTTGGAATTTCTGTGAACGGAATCTGAACTCCTCTAACTATATTCAAAATATCCCTATCAGGGCCAAAAAATCAACGCAACTTAGTAAAATGTGTTTGATTTTCAGCAGGGACTGACACCCAATACATTCAGGGGGAGGTTCCCCCTTGAGCAGAAAATCATGTGTAAGCCACGAGTGGCCAATACGGCAGCGGCTAAGGACCACTTGGTCCCGCCGACCTCCTGCATGAGTCTGTGGTGGCTTTCCCACAGATCATTCAATTTCTTTAAGTTTATTAATGTTTTCATCCCACTCATGTTGCCATTTGGATTTTATGTGGGTGGCTATTAGTGGTTTCAGATCAGAGTGATGGATCAGACACAGTTCAAGATCACAATTCAGGGCCTTCTTCGCAGCCCGATCAGCTCGTTCATTTCCTTGTGTGCCGGCATGGTAAGGAGTGAGGGTGATAGGTCACCAGTAGGTGAACAGGGGTTGATGCCAATAAAGCACAACCTCTTCACTGTCAATCTTGCGCGACTTGCCTTCCTTTATTCCTTATGAGTTGTTGAGAGAAACGACAGGTGGTAACTGACAGACAGTTGTCAGAACACACCTGTGGAGACTGGTATTGTTTGGGGTTCCGACGGCCGAGTCCCGACATATTACACTTAGATGTTGCTAGGACGTAAAACAACAAAAGCTAACAACAAAAATATCAGGTGGCTGCATTAGTACTAATTTTGTTTATTTATTTTAAAAGTTATTTAATGAACCAAAGATATGTGCACGAAATTGATGCCGTGCATTAAATAAGAATATGTGCACGACAAAGATGCATTTTAAGCCGTGTTTACACGGGCGAGTTAAAACGCCTCAAATAATGCGCCTTGCCTAGTTCGCCTTACATTCGCTGTGTAAACGCGACTCTGAGGCGGATTAGGGCTGAATCGATTCATATTATTCGCTTTATATAAACCGCCTCGCGAGGTAGTTTATATAAAGCGAACTAGCTTAAGCACATCACACGCATGCGCAGTCGAGACCTGAGTTTGTTGATTTTCCGGTTGAACAAAAGCGCATATTATAGAATTTAGTCTATGAAACCGCTAGCTGCGTGCAGATATTTTTTTCATCATTTATTTTTAGGTTTTCACTACACAGCAGAAGTTTTGATCGTTCAAAAACAATATGATTCAGTCCATACATATCTAGGTCGAACCCACACTCTCTCGTGGCGATGTCAACTAACCGAAACTGGCGCTGGTTAGTCTGGACTTGCTCATGCGCAGATATCGATTTCCGCCTTCAAACTCGGTGCATGTAAACGCGCCACTACTTCGCCTCATATAATTCACTTTGTCTAGTTCGGCTTACAATTGCCCGTGTAAACACAGCTTAATACACAGAGTATAGTGTTCCATTGAAGCCCTTTCATGGACGAAATTCATTTTCATATAGAAAATTAACTTGTGTATCCATCATATGTATCCACACACGAAATGCAATTCATGAAATCAGACAGACGGGATGGCCGAATGAGTTGAGCACCCGTCTCCTCTTTTGGGAGATCGGGGGATCCAAAAGCATGGGTTTGTATGTTTGAACCCTGGTCGAGTCAAACCAATGACCTAAAAATGTATACTTGTCACTTCCAAGCCAGGCGCTCTGCATTATTACTATTAGAATAGGGAAAGGACTGGTTGGGTCAGTGTCAGGATAATATGACTGAGTGGGATGTCAGGTCCTGGTCCTGGCAGCCTGGTCTCCCAGTGGGGCAGCACTATAAAGTCACCATGAATGCACCCTGTCACAAGTCGGTATCCATCCTGATATGACCTTAGATGTTGCTAGGACGTAAAACAACAACAAACAAATTGATGCATGACCTTGGCTTGGTTACAAACGGCGCCCTAGAGGTGAGGTGAACTAGACCGTACAGCACTACTCCCCCGATCATGTGGCCATACCCCGTGCCCTCCTCCCCCTTCCCTACATACACTGACGCACACAGCGGCGAACTGGCGAAGCTCCGTGTTGTTATCCAATCGTGTGTGCAGTAGGTGTGCGGCGGCCATGTACAGTTAGTTGATGTGTACATCTTCACGGGAGCAATCGGAGAGGATGCCGTGATCGAACCACCACGTGCCTGTAATGATTTCGGGCCCACACTCTGGGCCTGGCCAAATGACGGAACGTCCACAATCTGGATACAATTACAACCACGGCACGTTCATAGACCATATCGCACGGCCCCAAACCTAACTGCAGGCCACGGACGGAGGAGGAAGTGTGGGAGTTTGGATCATAACCTTAGCATTACTCCTTGATCTAACAAACCAAGTGGTTGGTTAGTCTTTTAAAGATTGCGGTGTTGTTTGTAGGCGCTAGCACACTGCAAAAGAGCTATGCAGAGTCTATACTATAGACTATAGGATAGGTCTACGCGTGGCATTCAATCACACTGGCTTTGGTATTCAAACTAGGTCGACGGGGCGACGCAGTGTGTAATTATATACATTACTCTATATACAGGTTTACAGGGCCGTGGGAGATGGAATATTTACGGAACAGTCATGGAGTGTCAGGCTGATTGATGAACCAGCTATGTGGCCACGATATAGCGATATAGCGAATGGTAGACAAGAAGTGTGAACACTTATTTGTCTCTTTTTTTTTATATACATTAGTTCTCCCAAGCAGGGGAAATCCCAATCACAGACGACTGGTCTTCCCTGCTCCGAGCCTACACTTTTACCGACCCAAGGGATTTTTAACCTTCCACACCACATAGACATGGTATGAGAGCAACTGGCCTTTGATGACGCTGTAAGTTATACACAGCGGTGGAAATCCAAATTGGCAGAGCTGGGGGCATGGGGGATCGAACCGCCGACCCTCAGATTAGGAGTCGACCTAGAAAAAAAGTCAGACACTCTAACCACTCCACCACAGAGAATGCCATGTTATGTAAGCCTTTCACAACCGCTGACGTAATTTCCTAGGAGGATAGGGACGTTGGCTCCCGGGTTTTTATGTCCGCATACACTCGGTTCACACGCGACTGTACCCGGATCGGCACCCACTCATATGTAAACAGCGCGCGTCGGATGACGTCAGTGGGCGTCATGTACCGGGTGGCTGTGGTGACGTCATGGCTGGGAATCGCCCTGGTGACGCTGAGGCTAGGTGACGCCATTGCCGTCACACCTGGACTTGTTGTGAAGACCAACACTTGCCAATGCAACGTCACGGTGAGTGGGCACTCATAGTCATACTGGTGGGCTTTGATGGTTTTGGTGTGGGTTGGGGGAGAGGCTGTTTTTTTTTTAAGGCTTTTTATATATTTGTTACTATGTGATACTTCGACTTTTCATTTTGTGTGAATAATTCATTCATTGGGACACTGGATGATTCCAGCCAGTGTTTAGAGCCTAGAATACAGTTTCCTAGATAACCGATTCACCCTGTACTTGTACTAGTTGTAGTACACGAGTGAACGACAACGTAGTCTAAATACTGGTGAAAATAGCTTTAGTATGGAACATGAAGTAGAATGTCTGGCTCCAGTATCAAATGGGTACTTATATCGGC